>PVJD01004177.1:0-143326 GCA_004026545.1 Mormoops blainvillei | reverse complement strand
AGAAATAAAATGAGGAGTTTATTTCCATTTCCCAGAACAGCTGAAGCTGTTGTCATTATTCCTCTTCTTATTTTAGACTCTCTTATGCCGCTTTCCACTCGTTCCAAAACGGACACATTACAAATGGAAAATTAGTGGGCAACTGATAAGGACTTGGTAATTATATGACTGCTGGGTGGTAAGATTAAGAGTCTCTAATTTAAAGCAATCACTGATGAAGCTTTCTAATTCATAAAGGGCAGGAAAAGAGACTGGATTTGTGCTGACGAAAATCTTTTCAGTCCTCGTTGGCTGTTATCGGCAGACAACGCTTTTTGTGTCGCAAATGTGCCTTGACTGTGGAGTCATATGTGAGTGTGTCTGGCTGAGAAGCAGTCGTTGGTATAAAATTAGAACACAGAGCAAAAGCAGCAACACTGCGCTGCAGTGACGATGTCGTGAACGTGCTGCCCGGGAGGGGCCTTGAAAAGCTGTTGCTTTCCACCTGCACGTGCGCTCTACCGAGTGCGTTTTTTACTTAAATAGTGCTCTTGACCTCCGCTGTGAAATGTTCTTTTTTTCCTCAGTTCTGGAGGATGAAGAACATTTAACAAAAGCTATGGGGAACTGGTTTAAGCTCACTCGGCCTTGCAGACGCCAGGGCGGCAGGTTGCCCACAGGATGCCAATACGGCGTCTATAGTGATCGGGAAATAGACGATGTTCCGACGGTGAGCATGCGTGAGCCTGGTCTCCAAAGGCCCTCCTACACCAGAAACAGGCTTAGGAGGCAGGGAACACCGCTCACCAAACACACGTGGTAACTAACAAATATTTTTGAAGACAGTAAATACATTTATACTTACATCTTCTTTTTCTTTTTTGATTTAATCTTTTTTTTGCATTATCATTTTGTCCCCTTATACCCCCCGCCCCGCAGCAATCCCACACTGTCGCCCACGACCGTGGGTCCTTTCCCTTTTTCTCAATCCCTCTACCCCCAACCTCCCCCACTACTGTCCTCTGCTCTCCATCTGTGAGTCTGTCTCTATTTTGCTTATTAGCTCACTTTGTTCATTAGACTCCACACGTGAGTGAGATCATACGGTATTTGTCTTTCTCTGGCTGGCTTATTTGACTCAGCACAATGTTCTCTGGGTCCAGAGAATGTTCACGTTCACCTGTGAGAGCTTTGCTGTTAAAAAAAAGAAAATGTAAGAAACACTGGTGTTCAAGTTCATGGTTAGACATACCTCTGGCTTGTGTTTTAAAAGAAAATACATAAAAATACACTAAAAAGAGATTCTTTCGTGAAAACTTCATGAACTTCCAGAAAAAAATTAAAACAAAACAAAAAGTTCTTTGGGGTTCCAGCTTGTCCATTGTCTAGGACACCAAAGCCAGGTAGCGTATCATAGTTTTGAAAATCTGACCGAGAAGCACAGTAACATATTCTCCCTTGGATTTGTGTGTCCTTGGTGTCTCACTGCAAAATTACTGTCAAAAGAGTCCCTGGGCTACCAAGATGTGAAATTAAAGGTCACTTATATCATAAAGCAGAAACAGCTGTGCCAAAAAACAGCAAATGCCTTGATCATTCTGGAATATACTTTATTGAGTAATTTATCTGTTCCTCAGCTGCAGTACCAATCTGAATCCATATTCCATTCTGACCTTGGTCAAGGGCTCCGTGGCCCACACTGTTTTGAATTTTGCAGCTTCAGAGCACGTCTCAGGAGTAAGAATGGGGCGACCCCCGAGGTGGGCTGGGAAGCTCTGAGCTCCCCTCTGGGGGCGCCCGAAGTGAAGCCCTCATAGTTGGTCGACTTAGGATGCCAGGCGTCGGCTCATGACTGGCAATGGAGACACCCCGCGTTCACTTGCTTCCTTGCTCAGGGATGTGCCCGCGACGCTATGGCTGGTGCACCCTCCTGCTGCAGCCGCATGACCCACAGGACACAGAAGAGGACACTTGCCCATGCTCACGTGGTCCCCTCTGAGACCGAGTCACAGATCTCAGTGGTTCGTAAAGCACGTCCGGTGACGGTGAGGAAGAGCCACCGTGGTGGTGGCGAAGTGGCTGCCCCTGGACATGTTTCGGCAGCCCTGTGATTATGACCATCAGCGCGGTGTCCTGCTCGGTGCACCTTCTGCCTTTACCTGTGTGGCTACGCCCCCGGAGCGTGACTGCCTTCCTGTGCCGTGTGGGCAGTCAGTGACACCTCTGACAGGGCGAGGGGCCCATCAGTCACGTATTAAAAGTCTTTATTCTCATGCACTTCTATGTTGTGAGCTTCAGAGAAAGTCCCATCCAGTTCCAAAATAATAATAATAATAAGGCATTAAAATATGATTGAAATTTTGGTAACTAAATAGGTTTTGCTACTTATTGAGTCAGAATCAACACTTAATCGTGTTTTGAACTTGCCTTCATCCCTTCAGGACAAGAGGGCTGAACACGCACAGCAAGCAGTTAAGGATAAAAACAAAACAACAGGGAGCACACACAGCGAAGCAAGCCAGGCGGGGAGGTACCAGTTGCTGTAAAGATGGGTGATGGTAAGGGCGCCACGAGACAATTTTAAAAGTCAACGTTTATTAAATATTTACTGTGTGCCAGGCACTTTTCTAAATCACTGTGCCCACCGCGGCTTGGTTAAGCTTCACGACAACCTGTGTGGGAGGGAGGGAGGGATGGATGGATGGACAGACAGATGACAGGTAGACAGATCCTTTCCTGGTGAGGAAGGCACTCAAGGTCAACCACTGAGGGGGGCTGCCTTCAGACCCAGGGAGTGTGGCCCAGAGCTGCAGTTCGTAGCCACCGCTCCAGGTTTCTAAGCGGTTGAGCGGGAGGTAGTGCGGGACAGGATGAGGTTTGCAGGCGCAGCGAGCCCTGCATCTGCGGCCTGGGCGCGTCACGCACACTTGCATGTGATAGCTGGAGGGAGGAGGCGGGTTGCTGGGCAGAAGTGTGTGATGTGATCTCACAGGCAGCGTCACGGGACTTCAAAGGAAAGGTCCGTTTTTTCCAACCAGGACATATTCCAATGGGGACAGCCCTCTCCACACCTCGGTGAGCCCCGCGGGACAGAGACTTCGGGGCAGGGGGAGCCCAGAGCAGTGCCGGGAAGGAGCGCTCCCCGCAGTGGGGGGCGTGGAGCACACCCCCTCAGCACACACTGGAAATGCAGACCTGGACCGAAACCAGGGCCGAAACATGCACAGCAAAGGGAGTGTGAGGACAGGCCTGAACAAGGGTGGGTGACATGGGGCGGGTCTGTGAGCCCCAGAAACATGCAGCCTTCGGTGCAGTGGGCAGGACCACACGCAAAGGAGATCTTCCCAGAACCGAGGGCCACCGACCTTGACCGGAAGAGATGACTCCCTGACGCTAGATGGGCATCGGCCTCAAGTCCGGTGGAACCCAAAGACCTTCCCGCAGACCTCCAGACCTTTCTAGGTGGGGACACAGAGGCAGTTCTCGCAGCCGGAAGGGAACAGCCCTGCCTCCTCAATCCACAAAGCAGTACCCTGTTCAATAAGGGCTTCCCTTCGTCATAGTCCACAGGGAAAGGGGCCCTAACACATTCTTAAAATGTTCCGGATGGGTGGGCGCCATCTAAACAATTATAGTCCAATAGCCGAAACGCTGGTGACCGCAGCTGGTAAATTCAAGTCTTCCGTAGACAGCTGCTCTACTCAGGCTACTGCGTTGAACACCCTCAGCTGAACCCTTTCTACTCAAGGAACTAACCAAGCGCCAGCCGGGGGCAAACGTAAGTTGCCGCGTCACTCCGCAAACTGGCCCAACAGTGCCCGTCACTGCTTCTGGGATCCAGGTTTCTCGGGTTTAGAGGGGTCCTAATGAGCTGAAGCTAATGACATTTGCACAAATCTCCTCTGCTGTGTGAGCCTGTTACAGCCGGAGACGGAACACCGTCTGACTTAGTCACTAGTCTCACCCTACCACGGCCTCCACCTCGTTAGATACAATTGCAGATACAGATACTGGTGACAGGGTAGAAGAAGCCTGCTCAGAGCGAGGCCATCAGCTGAAAAGAGCTGAAATTATTTAAATTGGAGACAAGGTGATTTGGAAAAGCCACAGAAAATTGATTTTCACCCAGACTCACTCACCCAGACTCGCTCACACAAGGCCGAGCTGCTTTTTGAGGGGCACGATTTGGACACATTTTCTCCTTGAGCCACATGTAAACCCTGCAGACTTTTTCACCCAAGATTCTTTCTGCTTGCCCCATCCCCCAGCTTCTTGCTCCGCCACCTGCACTGTCCAGGACTCAGGGGACTGGGCATCCCACAGGACGGTGGTCCGGTCATTGGTCAGAGAGTCTGGCCTCCCGCACATCTCTGCACAGGGATCTGGTTCCAGCCTCTGGCTTGGAGGAATAAATCCATGACTTTACAAAGCTCCAGCACATCACACTCCGCAGGCTCTCGGGCCACGGGCAAAGGGGTCCAAATTTACAAAAGTGTATTTATTTCCTAAAAGTATTATAAGGCACTTGGGGCATTCTGTAGAAGCATATTAGAAGCTTTCTTATGTTCATGCAATGGGGCCAAATAGGTCTCATTACCTGGGCAGAATGGGTCTCATTTTCCAAATAAATGTGCGCCTCAGTGAGTCAGAGGACCGCGAGGCTCTGCGAGCCTGCTCGGTCCATTCTCAGTCACGGTAGCTCCAGGACGGTCCCAGTGATCCCCACCCGCCCACCGCGGCACTGGGGGTGGTCCAGGTGACCGGGAGAATGTGATGACGCGTAAATGGCACTGTGCTGCCATCTCGCATCAGGGCGTGCGTGTCTGCCTCCTTTGGTCGCTGCTGCCAGGCCGTGCCGTGTGAACGTCCCAATTATAAACCCATCCGGGTCAGTGTGTGCCAAAGCCCTCACCCTCCTGGCCCACCGTCTTCATTCTGTCACAGAAGGGCGGTCAGGCTAATGTCTCTCGAGGCTCATTTTTCACAAAGGCTGTAAGAATTGTTAGAGCCATGTCAATTCAGCAGTGATGTTTACAGACACAGAGCTTCTCCGTTATGAAGATATAAAACCTAAGACAACAAAGGTGCCGTGTGACTGGAGCTCACAGAGGGGCCATGTGATCGTTAAGAATTTTTCAATTTTATGCCTAGACTAGAAACAGGAATTAATATATTAGCCTAAGGTGGAGTTTTCTTCTCAAAGTTTGAAGACCCACATCAGAATCATATTCCTGAGCCACATTTTGTCATATAAGAGTATACTGTTTGGGAAAGTGAGGTTTGTTTTTTTGGGGGGGAGGTGGGGGGGGTGGCAATCATCATTCCCATAAATTCTGAAGCTGTTAAGTTTGAAAACCAGAGGTGCCCGTCTTGGTGTGACGGAAGGAAACACATTGTTCTGCATATTCTGCCGTTACCTAAATGTTTTAATACACTGAGTGCAGAAAGCACTGGGAGATCGATGCTGCATGTTTTCAGGCCACCTGGGAAGGAAGTGGGGCTTCGCCCTGTTCTTAGGTGTCGACCCCCGCACCGCGTCCTGCTCCCCTGGCTCTCCCTGTACCTCCCGGCACAGCCCCCAGCGCAGGACCATGTTCGAGGTCCCTGTGAGGAGGGAGGAGACGACCCCACACGTTTGAGTTGATGGGACCTCCTCCTTGCTCAGTCCTGCCCTCTGTTACTCACAAGAATACCGTAATACCAACCAAACGGGTCGGCGTGGAGAGTCCGTGAAGGAAGAAAGGCTCTCCCGCAGGAAATATCACAAAGGCTTATCATCCCACCTGCCGCTTGGGAGGTAACTGGCCTACAGCCCACCTGGTCTCGGATCTAACACAGTTATTGCCGGACCTGACACTGTGACATAACAGTGTCCCCTTTCCCTCTGATTTATAATCCAGAGCTGACACTGGGCGGTTGATGATGACAAGCTTTATTCAAGTTCTGTCTCAAACCCAGACTACTATTCCTTTTTCCAGGAGTGAAAAACACATGGAATGTGGAACAGGAGACGGTAACAGGGTCTGTGTCAGACCGCTTAACCTCCTTGAGAGGAGAAAAGAAAGAAACAATAGGAACATGTATTTTGGGCCCCTCTGTATTCTGCAGTGACCACTGCTTGGGTCTTTGGAACATCCCCCTTTAGCCAGTAAGGGCGGTGCACTCTGACAGAACCCCAGCGTCTGTGAACTAGTTTGAACCAAGTAAACCTTGTGCTGTTTGGTGCGCCAAGCAGGTGTCCAGACCCAACCTCAGCCTGCAGCGCCGAGTCCTCTTCTCCTAACGCTCCCTACTTAAAACTGGGTAATCCCAGCATCCCTCCAGAAATGCATGTTTGAATGGACTATGGGCTGTGTCTCCATATTTTAGGACTTTTCTTGTCTTTGAATCCCTGGTGGTTCCATGTCAACCACATTTTGCTGAGCACCTGTCACCCCCCTTTGTTTCAGATACCCACCGAGTCCCTGGCATGCGTGTCAGTTTGGATGAGCTGAAGGGGACGGTCACAAGAAGGGAATGCATAAACTGGGGAACCATCAGACAGTGTCTCCTTACGACAGCTGAGAAGTGGAAAAGCGGTACTTTCGTAGACAGAGTAAAATACTGCCGGGAAGACTACATCTCATTGCTATTTTCGCAATGTAACTGATCCTATATTTTCGGGTCTGTTAACAAGTCGCTGTGTTATCCCGGAAAAAAATCACTTCCCATCTCTGAAAATCACCTTACTCATTTTGCAGTGGGCCGGTTTGACTAGATAAACTTCCCAATCCATTTTCTCTCTAAATTGTGTGTGGTTCGCACACGACCTTGTGAACGGGTCTGACAGCTGACAACAAACGACTGATAATTTATCTCAGGCCCTTTTATAGACCAAAACCAAAAGCACCGACTCCCCGGCCTCCTCACTTCCTGTGCTCCCCACCCCGGACCCTGCCATGCCCATCAGCTCGGGCTCGTTGGCTTGGAAGCCGGCACGGCCCACTGTGACATGACCGGCTCCGTAACGGCTCTCCCCAGGCTGGCACGACACACTGACACAGCACGGTCCAAGGTGGCCCATCAGAAATTTCACTTATGCAAATTTGCAAACTGCAGATTGACAAGACACTTTGTCTAGAAGACCTTATTCGCGTCGAGAAGCAGCCGGCTGACAGCCTGCACTGGCGGGTGGGCCCCGGCGGCCGGGTGCGGGCAGCTCTCGTTCCTCCACAGAGCGCCACGTGCGGGTGAGTCATGAGCGATCTGATGGGGACCAAGTGGGGTCATGTTCGCAGAGACCTGGACCTGTCAACCAGCAGCAGAAACAGCGGAGGGCGCGTCGTTCCCAGAACCAAGTGACATGGGCGGGCCCTCTGGCCCTGCTGCACCTGGAGCCTTCCGGCCACGGGCGGCTGGAAGGGGCCTTGCTCGGCTGCACGCCCGCACCTGCAGGCGGACAGTCGCCGAGCAGTTTGGGAGACCTGCACAGAGCGTGCGCATGAAGCGGGGGTTGGGGAGGATGCAGTGGGCGGCCTACAGAAGCGGGGACAGAAACGGTCATCCCTCTGCTGGAAAGTTCGGAGAATCCTGGATGCTCAGAGTGGGAAAGACCGTCACTTCCTGAGCTGCTGATCAAACCCAGAATCGAGCAGTGCGCCCAAGGCTACTTGGCCCAGAATCTTAGGGGCACGACGCAGGACAAGCTCCCGAGGGAGGCTGGGATCTGCAGGTGGGGAAGCAGAGCCTTAAGGATGAGAAGCGTGAGTTCTCAAGCGGTTGTTTGACTCGCCCGACACCATTAACCAGGAAGCAGAGGGAAACTATAATAAAGCTCTTCTGGTCCCCAAACAAGCGGTTTTCTGGCTGCCTTTTAGCAAACAATGGACTCGAGGTCATGCAGACGACCTTCTCTGTTCTAAATACTCTACAATATATCCCTAGATCTAGAAAATCCAGCAAAATATAACAGCAACATCAAGTCTGTGCACTGTAGAATTACTTAAACTAAATTACATTTTCTTTTTATGGCATCGGCTTAGTTTGATTATCTTTAAAACAAGTAACTCTGTGAAAATCATTGCACTCTTGGAGGCCCAGGAAGGAAAGCTCTTCTGCATTCAAGAGCTGAGACAATTGAGAAATACGCAAACAAGCAAGTAGAGTGAAAGCAAAGAAGGATAATATGGTGGAAACCCAACATAGTATCTTGGAAGGAAAAGCTAATACAAAGAATCTTCAGGCAACAGGGTTACTTAGATTAATTCACAGGATCGGGAGGCGAGTCTGACCAGCAAGAGGCGACAGGGGACTGGCATCCTTTCCATCATTTTTGGCGGCAGTAGAGGTTCCCAGAGAGGAGCTAGTGGTAAGTTAGGGGGCCAAGCGCGGCCCGCACCCGAGCAGGCCCGGGCGCTCAAGCAGAGGGGATGGCGGCTGCGCCGCTCACGCTACACTCTGCTTTCCGCCAAGCGCACGCGGGAGAGCAGGGGGTGCGGGGCCCAGGAGTGACTCTGTAACGAAGCCTCTTCCACTTGGAAGGAAACTGCAGGAGTGGGAAAAAGGCCCTGTCTCCGAAAAACTAAAAATAACTGAGCGACTCCTGTAAAGCCATTACTGAGGATTCTATTAGGTGCCTTACATCAAATGTAACTCTTTATTGGAATCTCTGAATGAATTCTTACCTGAAATGAGCCCCAGATCAGTTATACAAATATATCTGCAGGCCTTAATAGCATACGTGGTTAACGCTATCATTGTGTACAACTTATTTCCAGATCCCTCCCGCTCCTCTCTTCTCTTCCCCCCCCACTCCTCATTTCTCTTCTACTGCTGCTTCTCCATTTTCTTTTGTCTCTTCTGCTTACCCTTCTCCGTCTCCTCCTCCTTTCTTTTCTTAGTTAGTTTTTGCCGTCATCCAGTCCCCTAATATTCTCACATATTATCTGCCCTTGAACGCTGCCTGAAGTGCTTTAATAACAAGGTGAAATACTAAGTAAATAAATGCTGGATTTACCTCATAAAACAAATATGCTCTGACAAACAGTATGTCAGGGGGGCATTTTCCACACACCACAGTGCATTTCATCCGAAGGGTTCTGATTTTCCATCAAAGTCAGAACAAAACACCGAGCTTTTCTTTCCACACTGGAACCATTATTTCAGAAAACCAACTGCTCTTCTTCCTCCACTCCCAAGGTCCGTGTGCCACAGACGTAATTCCCTAGCTCTGATATCTTTTTGGCGTTTGCACTGGAGCATCTGCAGGTATCTCAGAGGTAACATATCTTCAAACGAAGCGATGGCCTCCCTTCGAAATCTCTCCCCATAAAATCCCCTTCTCATGAAAATGTCCTTGCCACACAACCTCCAAAAAGCATGCACATCCTCGGTTTGTCAAACACCTCAAAATATACACTGAAATGAGTGCTTTTTATTGTAAAGAATGCGGATTTCTAAAATTCTACCTGGAGACCGCTTCTGGGAGGGTGGCATGAGCGCGACCCACCCTCCAGTGGAACAGGCGTGACTGGCGAAAATCCTCTTTGAGCCACCATTTAAAGCCTCCAGAAATAGTTCTAAGTGCATATAGCAAGTGACTAAACATTCGTCAAGGAAATCAACGAAATCTCAATAAGGCAGGAAGAGCCTGTACCATCTGTGCAGGACAAACTCCTCCCCCCCCACGCCCCGCTCATCCCAGCGTGACAGTAGCCCCGCAAGAGGTGGGTACGAGACACACACGGCTTCCTCTCCCCCCCGCCCACTCCCGTTGGAGGGGGGGCTACCATATCTCCCCAGTAAAGGAAAGCCACGAGGATGACCCTCCCCAGGCCCCGGGCCGGGGCTGCAGGGGGCTCCGGGGCTCTCCTCCCCACCCAGGTCTCATCACAGAGCAGAAGCTCGGCCTCGGGCATGGCGGACGGAGGACAGCCAGGCCCCGACCCCCTCGCCCCAGCCCAGGGCCCTTCTGTGGGGGCAGGGTGGCCCAGAAACGTGGCGCACTGCCCCCGCCCGGGCTCGAGAGCAGTGGAGCGGACATGTCGCCCAGCAGAAGAGGAAGGCCCTTCAAACAGATGACTCCAAAGCACCCCCCACGTGAACTAACTTTATTGGGAACGATGCATGGCGAAGCGAAGGTCCGGCGGTGTTATCGCGGACAGCGGAAATTGCGGTGGTAAGTGAATGAGAGGAGGCTTGTAATCCCATCAGAACCACAAGCCAAACTGTACACCAGCAAGGAGCTTACCACGAAGAGCCATGAAGAGTGACAGCTAAGGCCAGCCCTCCTGGGGTCAGGACCCAGCTCAAGGGCTGGGCTCAAAGGCTGCCCCTCCCAGGGGCTATCATTTTATTGGATAAGACTATGGAACAATTTATGTTCCAAAGCACTGTTGAAAATAATAGACAAATCACCCAGCAATTAACCAGGCTAACATATGGATGGGATATGAACAGTCAGTTAGCTTGACAGAGAGATCAGGGAAAGAGATATTCCAGAAACAAAAGCAAAAACAAAACCGGAAACCTCTGCTAAAATCAAGGTCATTTGGGGCCCCTAAGGCTGCGCCTGAAACAATACCAAAGGTTGCATGGTGCAGGGGACATCGCCCAACAAGTCAACACGCAAGGAACGAAATTAACAATTCTCGGGGAGAGGGGTGATCAAAATTCCAGTATGAGGCACTACAATATAATACATTAAATGTTCCGTTTTTTACAATAAAAGTTGTGAAACAAAGAATCTGGAAAGTGTGACCCATACACAAGAAGAAAGTAAATAAAAGCAATCAATTAAAACTGCTTTTGAGAGAACCCAGATGCCTGAATTAGCAGATAAGGCTTTGAAAAAGCAAATAAAATTGGTTGAAAGACCAAAGGAAATTATCCTTAGAGGTGTGAAGGAAAGTATGATGAAAACGTCTTTTCCAGTAGAAAATAGAAATAAAGAGGTAGAAATTATAAAAATAGCCAAATGGGAATTCTGGAGCTGAAAAGTAAAATAAATTAAATGTGCCGTTGACTGGAAAAGTTAAACAGTACAGTTGACAATAGAAATCAGCAGAATCTCAGAAAAATGCGGGACACTGCTGCGTGCCCTGAACACACACATAATAAAGCCACCGAAGGAGGGGAGAGAGAGAAAGAAGGGAGAATGTATTTGAAGAAATAATGCCCGAGACCAACCCCAAATCAAAGAAAAACATTAATCTACGCATTCAAGAAGCTCAGAAACTCCACATAGGATAAATACAAAGAGATTTGGACCCAGACAAAGGAAAATAAAAAATGCTGACTTATACAGACAAAAAGAAGGTCTTGAAGGCAGCGTGAGAAAAGTAACTCATTGTGTGCAAGAGAACCCCAAAGAGATCGATGTCCAAGCGTTCATCAGAACGAGGGGGTCGAGAGGCAGTGAGATGACAAAATCAGAGTACTACAGGGTAAAAACTATCCACCACGAGTTTTATAACCAGCAAAAAAACATTCAAAGCCGAAAACAAAATAAAAATATTCTCAGATAAACAAACACTAAGCAAATTCATCGCCGCGGTCCTGGGGTACACGAGTTACTAAAGGAAGTTCTTCAGGGTGAGAACAAGTAATCCTAGGCAGTTGAATTTCATTAAAAAATAGCACCATAAAGATACTTATATAATTATAAAAAACAGTATAAATACCTATACTGTCTCCTCTCCTTTCATAACTGATTTAGAAAAAAACTGAGCCGTGGAAAGACAAGGAGGAAACAAATGCACACAACTGAGAGAGAGAAGCCAATCTGAAAAGGCTACAGACCTTCTGAACATAACTATATGACATTCTAGAAAAGGCAAAGCTATGGAAACAAGATCAATTGTTGCCAGGGGGTGGGGACACGGTAAGTGGTAAATATGGGAAAAATGTGGGTTTTTATGTAAGGTGTTGCAATGATACATACATCATACATGTCATTGTACATGTGTCTAAACCTATAGAACGTGCAACATCAGGAATGAACTGTATTATCAACTATGAACTTCAGTGATGATAATGTGTTGGTTAGGTTTACCGACCGAAACAAATGTACCTCTTTTGAGGAGGAGGCTGATGACGGGAAGTCTATGCATGTGTGGGGAAGGTGATCTGTCGGAAATCTTTGTAACTTCCCTGCAATTTTATTTTGAACCAACACTGCTTTTTAAAAGATTTTTAATAATATACATTACACTCACAGTCAAGTGATTTTTGGCCAGTTTGTCAACACAATTCAATAAGAAATAAGGAATCCTCTCTTCAAAAATGATGCCAAGATCATCTGGATATCCTTGTGCAAAAGCATGAAACTGGACCCTTTCCTCACACCATACACAGAAGTTAACCCAAAATGGATCACAGACCTAAAGGTAACCATCATATGTTGTGGGATTGGAAAATGGTGAGCCACTCAGAAATCAGTTTGGAGGTTCCACAAAATGTTAGACATAGTTACCACATCGGCCAGCAATTTACACCTACTCATGTACCCAAGAGAAATAAACATCGGTCCACACAAAACAAAACTGCACATGAATATTCCTAGCAGTATTATTAATAATATTCAAAGAGTGGAGACAGTTTAGAAGTATATCAACTAAAGAAGGGGACAATCGAAAGTGGTATATCCAAGCAATGGAATATTATTTGGCAATAACAGTTATGAAGTACTGATACATGTCACACCCTGGATGAGTCTTGGGAACACTCTGTTACGTAAAAGGAGGTAGTCGTAAAAGACCACATACTCCATGACTCCATTCATGGGAAGAGTCCAGAACAGACAAATCCATGAGGAGAGAGCAGGTTACCAGTGCTTTCCCGGGGCTGGGGATGAGGGAAGAAAGAGTGACTGCTGGTGAGTACAGATGGGGCCGGGGGGGTTGCGGTTTGGGGGGAGGCTATTCTAAAATAGCATTGAGTTGATAATTGCACAGCTTTGAATATATTTTTAAAATGTTGAATTGTACACTTCAAATGGGTAAATTGCATGGTATGCAAATTACATCTCAATAAACTGTATAAAAATGTTATAGGTGTAACTTATTTTTACATTTTTCAAAATTAAGGTTATGTAAAAATAAAAGTAAGAGGTGCTTTCTTTCCTTCTCCCACCACCCCCATTCTATATGCCACTGCAACCCTTCCTTCAAAGAGCTCAGCGGGCGCGGGGCGGGCAGAGAAAAGAATACGGAGAGCTGCGGGCCTCGAGTTGTATGACTTTACATGCAGATAGATAATGAAACGAGCAGCTTTGTTTACTGTGAGCTGGTTGTCACCTGTTCCTCAGATTCCGGTGCCACTGCCTCATAAGCTGCGTTTGGGTTCCGTCCAGTCCCCTGCAGAGCTCAGCACACCTCTGGGCTACCCCCCAAAATGCACGCGCCCAACAGCACAGGTGAATGAGAAAACTCTGCCACTAGCGTAGTAAGAAAGAATGAGGGCCGCATTAGCAACACACAGGAGACAACTTTCAAAACAAGCAAACAAACAAACAAAGCCTTAAACTTCTCTTGATCCGAAGCCTCTCTGTCCAGACCTCGACAAAAGGAAATGGGACGATTTGAGAGAAAGGGGCCGAAAGAATGAGGAAGGAGTTCCTTTCTTAGTCATTCCTCCATGGAGGTCCCTCAATCTTTTCCTCGTTTTTAGATTTTTTTTTTTAAACTTACAGTTTATTCCCCATTTATTTTGAACGGCAGCTTCCCTGCCCCTTTGCACAGACAACCTGCTGTTGGTTCCCGCTCTTACTCATCTTTATCATTAATGTTCTTCACATCCATCAGCGTCCGGTGACACTCAGCTTTTGCCGCTACCTCGCACTCACAGGGCCCCACACGCAGGGCTGTGCCCTGAGCCACCCCCTGAGCGAACGGGGAGCACAGCCCACCTGGGGCGGGCACCACTCTGTCTCCCTCCACTCCGGCCTCCCAAGGGCACGCGGCGTTTGGACCCCGTTCCTCTTTTCACAACGTCCTGATCCTCTGATGTCTCTTCCGGGCCTCCTTGGGGCCACCCCGCCTCCCACAGTAAGGGCTAACTTCCTGTTTGTCTTGGGATGCCTTTTGAGAAGGACGGATCATGTGTTATAACATGTTCTGTGCTAAATCCCTTCAATGGTGGGGGCACTTGCAATGAAACCAAAGTGGGAACGTCTTTGGAAGCCCCAGGTGGAAAGCCCCAGGCTCTCTGAAGCCACGTTTGTTCTCCTTCCTTTGGAACTGGTCCAGAAGCAAAAGGAAAAAGGACTAGACACAGAAAGAGGCAGAGAAATGCTCTCAAAAGGATTGTCTGATACAGTTTTCTTTTATTAATTTTATTTTTCAATTACAGTTTGCATTCAACACTATTTTGTATTAGTTTCAGGCGTCCAGCTTAGTGGTTAGATAATCACATACTTTACACAGTGATCCTGGCGGTACTTCCAGCCCCCACCGGTAATTACCACATTACCGAAGGGATTAAGAAGCACTAATTGATGGTTACAAAATAGCCACGAGGACATAAGGTGCAGCGTGAGGAACGCAGTGGCATACTCTTCTTTAATCTTTACTTAACCCATGCAGTTGTCAAATTCTCTCTATTGTTTACATTTGCTTCCCGTGCGTCGTGGCTTGAGAAACTTTTTAATGTGTGTCTCAGACAACAGATATAACGAGACTGAGTCGGAATTATCGCCTGCAATAAAAACAGCTCTGGGCAGGAGGGCTCTGGCCTGCGAGCACAGCCACTGCCGGCGCGGGCCCACAGGATGGAACATTCTTCAAGAGGCCTCCTCCACCACCACCGCACGGCACGGGGCCAGGTCCGCCTTCAGTTCCAGTAATTCTATTGTGCAGACCAAATAGCCTCGATGCCATTTCGGGCTTAGAATTTACTCTTGGCCTCTTCACCTTGCAGGGAAATCCGAACAGACAGCGGCGTTAGACCGCTGACACTGCTGGCTCCTCTTCTCACAGGGACGTGGTGACCTTCAAGCCCACAGCCCATGGACTCGGAGCATCTGGCCAGGGCATGCCCGTGCTTTCGCTGCAAGTCGTACAAATGGGGAATATTCGTCGCTGCCCCGCGAGCATTCCGTCCTGTCTTATTCCCAAGCCAAACAGTGTTCTGTGCCTCAGCCTTCCGGTGTTCCCGGGTGTGTGTGCCTGTGGCTGACCGCGTTGAAGTAGATTAGACAAGAGCAGAGGAGACCGGCAACCTAATTGATAGAGATTTTGACTTGGCTCGGATGAGCTGAAACTCCTAATTCATACAGACATTTTCTGTTCCTAAGCCGGACATTCTGCAGAGATAAATGAAGACAGATGGCATCACCCAGGAGCCAGTTATCCTGATGAAGGATCTCAGGTAACCACAGCTGTGAGCAACTGTGACCTTTGACATCTCGCATGTAGACAGGTTTGGGGAGAGAAGGGGACAGCGTGTGAGCACAGCTGCTTCTCTGATAGAAACGCTGACAGAGCTGCTGGGCTGTTTGTTGTTTACGTTCCGCATCCCATTGGCTCTGAGAGGAAAGGCTGGTCGTGTGACGGGTGGCTTTTGCACCCCTCCCATCGGGAGAAGTCGCCGCTGGGCTCAGCCACCCTGGAATCCCACCCTGCTCCGTCCAAATTACCTAAAACCTAACCCCTTATCGTGCCCCGTTGTGCAGCTGAAGTTTGTTTCGTCAGGCGCTATATGATCAGCGGACGGGGAAGTAATGAAAATGAGGATATCTTTAAAATCGGAGCCACTCGGGCAGTGTGCCTGCCAGGCTATTAGAGTAGCAATTGCGAGCCAGCCCGGGGCTGTTTTCCTGACACTGGAAAAACATGCCAATGGGCAGTGATAAATTGGAAGGTGAAAAGAGGGTCTCTTATCTCCACGGAGACTAAAAGGTGCTTGACAACTATTCTTACCTTCTCTGTACGTGTTCAGATAAGCAGCGCATGGCTGGTTTCCCTTGGAATCTTACCCCGAGTGCTCCTGCCTCGCTCTGGGCGGGTACTGGATCGGAGAGCCTGCCTGCCACAGGTTAGCGCGGAGTAGACGCACGGAGAAGACGGCAGTGATGACAAGGTGACGTCGTTTTAGAAGGGCCCGAGAGAGGACTGGGAGCGGCAGCGCCCATTCGGACATTCTTAGGAACTATTAATTGTTAAAGATCCAGGCCCATCACAAAAATGTTACATCAGAATGGAAATTAACTAGAGTGGTCAATACTGAAAAAATGTATCCATAGCATGGTTGATAAGATTGTAATGTGAAGTGAAACATGAAAGTTAAAGTAACACATGGGAAGTTAAAGTTAATTATCATTCTGCTTGTTAGAGGGTAGATAATGAACACAGCAAGGAAATTAAAATTATTTATCAAACTGAACGGAGAAAATAGAAAACATATTCACTGGTGATATTTTCATCAATGTTACCAATCAAAATATTGGTTCTCTCTTTTGCCTGGAAAACAGAAAATGTAGTAAAGCTGACGTACATTTGTGCTTCTCCATCTGTAAAATGAGACTAACATTGTCACAGATCGTAGTCGTGAAAGTTGCACTGATGGCATTTATCTTGGGTGCATACAGGGCGCCCTGCCAGGAGCGGTCCTGGCCTTGCCTCCGCAGCAAACAGCGCCTCCTCTCGCTCCTAAAGGCGCCCCGTTCGCCCCCGGCCCCGCCCCGGCCACGCCCTGGCCACGCCCCGGCCCCGCCCCGCCCAGCTCAGCCAATCTCTCAGCCTCTCCTAACGCCGATTGGCTCAGAGATCAGATCTAAGCTGTCTTTTAAGGAACCAAGTCAGCACATTAAATCAGGCTTTGCCATTCACAAATTTCTCTCTCTTTTTTTTAAAGATTTTATTTATTTTTAGAGAGGGGGAAGGGAAGGAGGAAGTGAGGGAGAGAAACATCCATCGGTTGCCTCTCCTACGCATCTCCAGCGGCAGGAACCCACAGCCCAGGCCGGTGCCCTAATCGGGGACCAAACGGGCGACCTTTCGCTTCGCCGTGTGCCGCCCGACCCACTGCGCCACAAGGTCAGGGTTCTGTCCACAATCTCTGATGAGGCCTACAGGTTATAGGTGTCCCCACGTTCTAAGGAGAAGCGCTAGCCAACACAAACGGGTCACGTGCAAGGCTCTAAACTCTACGGCGTTCTCCCCGGGTTTGTAAGGACGCCGGGCAGGAAGGGACGAGGCTGCGAGGAGGATTTTTTGGAGAGTGTTTTCAAGAGGACAAGGCGTCCTCTGGCCCCATCCCGGCAGAGGAAACAGCAGGTACAACCGCCCTGACGAGGGAACTGGTTTTGCCCGTTCGAAGTGCGGAAGGAAGCTGGGCTGCTCTGTAACAAACCACCCCAACATTTTATTAAAGTTTTAGAACAGCAGCCGTTAGCCTGGCTCAGTTTTCTACGAGTCTGAGATTTGAGCAAGTCGAGGCGGGCCGCGCATCTCAGCTGGACTCACTGCTGCAGGCGTCCTCAGTCCTCAGCTGGGTCTGCGGGCGCTTCCTGATATTGCACGGCCTCCGTGCCCCGTGCCTCCCGCCCCGCAGCAGGCAGCCGCTCTGGCTGCGGGCCAGGGCCCGGGATGCTAGCAGAAGCCCACTAGGCCCCTGGGGCCTGGACTGGGGACAGACCACATCATTTCAGCTGCATTTCTTTAGACAAGCTAGTCACACGGCCAACCCAGATTCATGGCATAGAGAAATAAACATCCTTGATGGGACAAGCTTCAGCGTCATGTGATAAAGAGTCATGGGCCCAGAGAAGGCAGTGTGTGGGCCAACCGTGCCGAGTATACCATGTTGCTGGCGCAGTGAGTGCAGTGAGGGAGCCGGACCGGGCCGGATGGCTGAGGGCATGCAGGTCAGGGCAAAGAGATGGGGTCTTTTTACCAAGTGCAGTGCACGTCACTGGAAGCGTGCTTTGTGGTTTTTGAAATATTACTCAGGGATCCTCTATAGGTAATAGGTTGCAGCGGGAAAGAGCAGAAGCGGAGTGATCGTTTAAAAGTAATTGCGGTAATGGAGGCAATATTTGATGGTGTCTCGGATGGGCAGCTGGGGAGCTGGAGAAAATTCAATTAAATCAGGAAATATAAATAGAGCTGATAGGACTTGCTGGTATAAACTAGGGGGCCATGAAGGGAAAGAGAGGGATCAGGCGTGAAGCCTAGAGCTTTGTGAGGTGGATAAGTTATGCTACTCTTTCCTGAGAAGGACGACAGTGGGGAAGGGATGAGTTTGGTGAAACAATTCAAATTCCATTTTGTGCACGGGAAGCAAGGGAGGTCCCCGGCCCATTCAAACAGCAATGCCAATGAGCAACTAGACAGATGAGTCTAGAGGCCATCGGGGTGTTTAGAGCTACAATAACCAGCATTTTAATGGTTATTTTAAAGCAAGGAAACATATTTGAGCACCCATGGAGAGAACGTAAACAGAGGATGAGGTGCAGGACCACATCTAGTAAAAACCAAATATTTAGAAGTTATGTAGATGACGATGACAGGGAGACAGTAAACAAGAGACAAGAGTGGCCTATGAAACTGTCAGACGGTCCCGGATAAAAGGGAGCCTTCACCCGGGCACTGATACTGACGTGCTGGGCTGCCTACCTCTGTGTCGTGGGAGGCTTGCTGGCCTCCACTCACCCGGTGGCAGCAGTATCCCTTCACTGCTGACAACAAAAAATGCCTCTACACCTTACCAAGTCACACCCAAGGGGCAAAAATCGCCCCCAATTGAGAAGCTCTGCTCCAGAAAAAGAAAGCTGTCAGTTGCATCAGACAATGTTAGAGTCTCATGCACCATGAAAAGAGAAGTGGCCACGGGGTTTGTCACCATCGAGGCCATGCTAACTCTGATGGCCTCGTTCCAGGCCAGACGCTGGCGGGCTTGAGGCCCAGAAGGGCCAGTGATTCCAGCTGATTGTTATAACATGAACATCGCCAAAGACACGAACATCTAAAAATATACCATCCAGGTTAAATCAGAGAAGGCCGTAGGCTCCCTGCCAGGCCTACTCCGCCTGCCGCTGTTAGCCGGTCACCCTGTGAGCACGCGGGCACAATTATAAGTCTGAGGGTCAAAGACAGGCTTCCTACCCACCCAGGCCCACTGAGACCTGCAACCAACCACTGGATCAGCGTGGTCAGGCTTCCCGCCAGGGGTCGGGGGCAGGCAGGCTCAGAAAATCAATGGTAAACTCGTTTCCAGCTGAAGATAGCTTTTGCTACTTAATCTATACTTCGTGCTCACTTTCTTTGGTAATTAACTCACAGTTTCATTAGCTGGACTGAGGCTATGGACTTGCATTGTTCTCTGTGCAGACTGCCCGCCATGGCGATGTTAGGCCACGTTCTACCCCCAGTAGCCGACACCCTGACAAGGAAAACTAATAAGAAAAATGCATTAGCATCGCACGCACACTGTACAGAATTATTCAGAACAAGGCCCCAGCCACCCTCACACCTGTCTCTTTTCCCCACACCCTGTTCGGCTTTTTGTGTGTTTTTCATCCTCTTACAACAAATGCAATTTAAATCTATCATGTTTTTATTACTTTCTGTCTTCAAGACTCCACGAACTCCATTTGAACCCAAGCTCCAGAGGGCAAGAGTCTTCGTCTGTTTTGTTCCCCGAGGAATCGCAAGTGCCAAGAGCTATGCCTAGCCCACGGCGGGGGCTCCGTAAAGCGTTTGTCGTGAGTGGGTCGGACCCCTCGCGACAGGCGAGCAGTCAGGAGGACGGCAGGGAAACAGGCTGACTCCGCCTCCGCCCCCTTTTCTCCTGGAGACGCGGGGCAAGGCCTGTCCCTGCACCCTCCCTTGCCTTGTCCCTTCTTCTGACTTGACCTTTGCTGCCAACTCTAGTTTGGTGCCCTGGCTTTAACTCAACTGCCTCCCAAGAACCCGTTTGCTATGTATTCGCACTTGAATGACAAGCAGTGTCGCTGCTTTTTGAAAATTACAGTTGCTATTCTTTATACCTCAACTTCTAACTCATCCCAAATGTTTCTTTCTAATCCCCAGTTCACGACACTGGCCTTTGATACCTTGTCCGAGGACACCTTGGTTAGAAGAGGTCCCACGCCCCTGAGCCCTGGAGTGGCCACTAACGGCCTGTGTTGCTCTGCCCACGAAGTGGTTTGGGTCAATTTCAGAACATTTCTTCTCCGACAGGGGGTGGCACCGAGCGTGTCTCCACCATTGAGTGACTGCTGCATCAGGAACTCACTCGGTCGGGTCACCGGTATCGCCACGCAAACCAGCACTCCCGCCACTTTGAGGAGAATGTGCTGTACTTTGCTGTCTGAAAACTGGCGTGACAAACTCTTTTGATTCAAAACTGACAACAGTCTCGTTCCCACCTAACATTCCTTTATTGATTTGCTTTTCTTCATTGATTATCTTGCAACACTCCCTGAGTGATTAAAAGAAAAGGAAAGAACTTCTTCTCAAAGTGTGGAGCACTCAGGATCAACGACACTACATTCTTCTCTACCATGTCCCCCGTATCTGTCATACCACTGAAGTGCATTGCATATCATTTACTATTTTAAAATATTCTGCTTTTTTCACCACTGTGCAAGAAACTCTTGGAGCAAAGTATAGACAGGTTAGGAAAATCACAGATACCCTATGACTTATTTCATCTTGATGAGTATTTAACATTAAGTGAGCCTCTTTCAAAGTCTTTCTTTTCAAATCTGTCAGTCATTACAGCGCTAAAGAGCTGTGAGCTGTTGGAAAGACAGCAAGCACAGTTTTTGTTGTCAGGGCTCATAATCCAAGCAGGAGAACAATGCACGTTTTTATGAAAAGTTACTTTTGTAAACAGTACAAGGCCATATACTCAGAGGAAAGGGAGAGATGAACTTAGTCTAAACCGATTAGGCCTCGGGTGATTTGAATAGGAGAGAAAGAGGTTTGTGTCTGAAAATTAGCTTCAGTTGAACTGATGTCATGGATGGGCAGATAGTCACAGAGTAGCAGCAGAGGTAACAGGGCTCACTGGATGTATGTCCACACAACAGATGACTGGTTGGGGGTCATAGGATTAAGTAACATGCCCATGTATGTGTTAATCCACGAGTTCAGTAATTTTTTACTGTATGTGTTTAATATTCTAGACATCTTGTTGAGCTGGAGGTGTAAACCGAACAGAAATAATTCCTGCCCTCACGGCACTTACATTTTACTGGAGACAGAAGCTAAACAAGGTTCTTAGTTAATAAATTACATGTTGTGTCACGTGCCAGAAAGGAAAGAAGCCGGATTCCGTAAGACGAGTGGCGGGGAAGAGCACGCCAGGAGGGAACGGCAAATGCGGGGGCTCTGTGGGGCCAAGACCCCGATGAGGCCTGATAACCACAGCAGACGGCATGACTATGGGTAGGCAAACAAAGATTACAGTAGCACAAAGTGAGTTTGCAGTGCCAAGCAGGGCCCTGACCCTCTGCGGTGATGGTTTTCGCACAACATGGTTAGGAGCTTGGTATTTATTCTGAGAGCAATTGGGACATAGTGGAGTATGTTAAGCCAGAAATCAACGTAGGAATTTATGTTTAAAAGAAATCATCCGTGCCGACACATGAGGAATAGGCGGGAGGGGAGATGTGAATGGAAGTGAAGAAAGCCAATCACGTGACTACTGCCAAATTCTAGAGGAAGGATGCTGACTTTTTGAGGTGATTTCCAGAGAAGACGCCATTATTTTGCTGTTAGAAGGGGTTCATGCCAACATTCCAGGGAAATGCTGAGCCATTTTTATTCCTGCGGGAAGGCCTATGTCTGTAGGCACACAGGAGGGGCAGTGGGCAGGCGGATGCTGAGATGAAAGGGAGACCAAAGGAAAAATTAAAAGGAAAAAATCTTCAAGGACACAAAGCTGCCGGTTGGAAGGGTTAGCCTTGGAAATGAGCCTCCTTCTCACTCTAAGATGGTCCGCCAGGAAGACAGATGTTTGGCGGAGGGGAGAATGCATGACTTTTTGATGCATCAAGACGCAGGTGGCATGGCTGTCGTGTGCTAGGACGTCGCTCCATTCCTCATCTCTCTGGCCCTGGACAGGTAGGGAGGTTCACTGCTGACTCCGAAGCGGGTGTCCAACAATGCCCAAGGTTAATGACCAAGGGGGTCAGGAATTTGAAGAGGGTCGTGTGATGAGATGTGGAGGATGGAAACAAAAGAGAGACTGCTAACGAATCCAGTGGGGGGGGCGGGGGGCGCGACCTTCTAGAAGCACAAGGAGAGCAGAGAGCCTGAGGGCTCCTCTCCTTTCCCAGTGCAACCAAATATACGGAAAGGAGACGCTCCACGGCAACGACGCTCCACGGAAACGACGCTCCAAGAAGAGAAGCCAGAGCGGCCTGGCGAGGGCGGGACCGGGGGAGGCGCCCAGCACTAGCACGTGACGGCCTGCGACGACCTCAGAGCCTCCACCTCCAAGCCCAGACGTCCTCCGGAAGGAGAAAGCGGGGAGATGAGCTCCGTCGGGTGCAGTAATTGCGTCGCTGGGACTGAATGAACTCAGAAACTTGCAAATAGCATAGTGTTAGTTCGAGGGGTCACGTGAGCGAGCGAGCGATGACAGGAAATTGAGCTGCTGGGGTTTATGACATTAACCGAACGTAAAGTCCTGCTGGGAAATTGCCACCATCGCCTCCATAGGACTCTAGCTTGGGTAGCAGTGGGCCACTCTGGCAGGAAAAAAAAAATAAGGCAGAGAAAGTAGGGGGCTTCCAAGCCTGTGCCCCGCCCCCGTGCTGAGCGGTCTGTGTTCTCCACACTGGGATACTGCTGCAAGCGCTCGCGCTCTCGCTCTCTCTATCTCTCTCGCTCGCTCTCAGCAGTTTTCCAAGCCCATTTCTCACCCTTCTGTCCCCAACTTCACTTTTGCCCAACAAACTAGAACTAGCCCGTCTCCCTGGATAGAAGCCAGGTGCCACCCCCATTCCAGAAAAGCAGCACGTCGGTGCCTTCATGACACTGTATCGCCCTGAAGCCACAGTGATTTGGCTGGAGAGGGGCTTCACCACAGCTTCAGCTGATGATCCCTCTCAGGAAGGAGGAAGTAAATTGGCTCAGAAAGGATTTTCAAGCAAAACAATCGTGCTGGGATAATCCGAACTCAACTTCAGGGGCGTAGCAGCTCAGGCCACCGCGTGCCCATTGGACAGTCCCTCCCTTCCTCCAGCAGGGCTTCCAGGGTCGGAGCACCGTTCCAGCCCAGTGTATGCTATACGACGTGAATCTTCTGCAGTCTCTTTGGAACTTAGACATTCTTATAACATTGCTCTTTCATCTTCATTCAGCCTAGAAATGCGGCTTTTCGGGAATGTGACAAGGAGGGTGCACATCCGAAGGCTGCGCGGGCGGTGCGGTGGTTTGGCGGTGGGTGGCTCTGTTAAGCAGAGTCAGTTTGGAACTGGAGAAAGGCAAGGACTAAATTAGAATCGCGGTTGGCAGAAACAGTCCCCCATCTGGCACTGTAATTGCCTGCCACCTTGACCTGCAGCGGTCCTTGTGTCCTAAGCCCTGACACTGCTCTGGGCGCAGAGGCAGAGTGGGGGGAGGGGCAGGCGACAGGCGGAGACGCGCGAGGTCCAGCAAATATATGATTCAGACTATCTTATTTATCTTTTTGAGAAATGAGCTGTATAAAATTGATTTTAAAATGCCTCTCTCTTTTACAATGAAATGAAGCTTCCAGCCACCTCATGAATGTGGCCACTTTACGGTCGCGATAAACAGACGAACTCGCACGCCTGCTTTCTCCCACGCCATTGGACACGATTCCCACCAGGACGCTGGGCAGGACCCTCTTCTGCGCGCCGGTGCCTCGGCCGCTCCTCCGAAGGGCCAGTCCTAGTTGCTGCTGGCATGCGGCATTTTCAAAGACTCGAAACAGTCTTTATTACAACCCGGTTTCACCTTCTGTGCCAACAGGAAATTTTATACAGCTCTCCTCTCCCTGTGGGGACAGCGCCAGGGAGCCGTTCTCTGCGTGGGTTGACACTGCCCCCTACTGGCAAAGTACATTCGGCTCCACTCCTAATTTTATTTATTTTTTTTCCTGCTTTAACACCTAGTGTTTTCTCTAATCCACAAAGACTTAGCTTTTATCTTCCTACTTAAAACAGCAACCAGTAGGCCTATAATCTAATAAAATCACCCCTTCAGTCTCTGCTAGTGAAGAATCTGTCAGATCTTCCCACTCAGGGCTGAAATCGCGGAGGGGAGGACCGGGCCCCATCGTCCCTGTCATGTGCATGGCTGTGGCTGTGGCCCACGATGTCCCCAGGCCCTGCCCTGCGCCAGGCTGGCCGACGGCCACACCTTGCTGCCGCCCTCTTGTCGCAGCCTCTGTGTTGTCGCAACCAGACCGAGACCCTGAACCAAGCCTTCGATTCACCTCAAAGGGCTAAGACCCTCTCAGGCAACCCAAGAAATGGATGGCCTTGAAGCAGGAAATGACACCGATTGTCACTAAATAGAGCAAGCGCCTTATGTACATGTCATTGGAACCACAAGCTCAAATTAGCCTGTCAGAGTTTCTGTATTCCTGATGCCAGCGTGTCAAGTGACACAATTAGCTCACGAGAGTAAAGAAAAGGCTTGTCAGCCAGAGCGCTCACCCGTCCCTCTGCGCGGGGCCCAATTTAATTCCAGTCCTTGTCACGCCTGAAGAGTGTGTGTGTGCGCGCGCGCGCACACATGTGTGTTCCCTTTCAAACGTCAGAATGATCGCACGGTGAAGAGCTAGGACAACCCAGCACAGTTACTAAAAAGGCCCCACTGCCTTTCCCCCCATTGCCCTTCCCTTCTGCAAAGGAGAATGTACCCGAGGCTGAATCCTAGCCCTCTGGAAGGAAACGAAGCCGGCTGAGAAAGGAATGCAGGGCTCGCGCGGAGCCGCGAAGGCCAGGGGCCCTGCGGGAGGGGCGCGCCCGGCCAAGGGCTGCGGGGCTCCCCGCGCGGGCTCTTCCCAGACGGCGGGAGACCGGAGTCAGTCGCTGTTTCACACTGACTCAGAAGAAGGTCCTTTTGGTGCCAGGCCCTGCCTGACGCAGAAGTGAGGGTGACCCTGGGTCCTTCGGAGAAACGCGCTTCCCCAAAGCGCAGGCCAATCCAAGAGGTGGGGGCTGCTCCGGAGAGACGCCGGCCCTGCCCGCGACGAGGGCCACGTTGTTCCCACCGCCCCCCACCCCGCCTGGGCCTGGACGAGAGCCCTTCGCCCGCCCTAGGGACATGCCTCAAAGACGCGAGTGTCGCGGGATGGCAGAGACGCACTCGTGTCACGGCGGGCGAGTCCCCGGGTCCCACGCGCGGGCTCAGAGCCTGAGAGCAGCACGGGAGACTAAGCCTGGCCCCCCGAGAAAACGTAAGTGTTCATTTCCCCAGACGCCTGTCCCCACCGGCACCAGGGGCCCCTCAGCGGCCGCACCCCAGTCCCCGCCCAGCGCCGGTGGCCTGGTCCTCAGCCCAGGGTGGTGAGCGCCCCGCCAAGGGGTCCCGCTTCAGGGGCCGCCTGCACCCCGACTCCACGGCAGCCCCCGGGGGCTCTACCGCGGGCTCCCATCCGCTGGCGCTCAGGGTTGCCCCAGCCCCGCAAGGGACAAGCGAGTGATGGTGACGGACTTGTCCCCTGCACAGGGGCACAGGGCACGTGGGTCACACTGATCTGGAAGGGACGGAGGACAAGCCGGGCTGAGGCAAATCGGTGGGCAGGCTGCCCCCTCCTTCCCCTGAGGTTATGCCCGTGCCTCCCAGGGGTCGCCTGGCCCGGGTCTCGGTCACTGGCACTGTCAGAGGGGCAGCGGGAGGCTGGCCCCCTCACCCCCAGTGAGCGGACGAGGCGCAGGGTCGCTGTCCCTGGCGCGGCATGTGCTCGCAGAGGAGACCCCAACAGCTGGGACGGACGCGGACGCGCAAACACGCCATCCTCGCGCTCCCCGGCCTGTCCTGACTTCACTCTGAGTGGCAGGCCTTGTCCCAACCCCTCATCCAATCCACAAATGCTGGGAGGACACGCAAGCAAAACGGGTTGTGCACGCGGCCGCAAATCAAGAGGACAGCCGCCAGCGCTGTGTCCATAGGGACAGAACAGAGTCAGAACTCTGACTTGGTTCTAGCGACAAAGTGGCCCAGCGATGCGATCATCGCAGCTCCTGTGCAGATGTGGCCAGAGCCACAAAGGCCGACAGCCGCGCAGGCAGCACAGCTTGGGGGCTTAAGACTGAACAGGCTGCTCAGGGCTCTGGCCTCCAGGTGAGCAAAAGGGGGCGTTCCCGTAAAATTGCTAAAATAATGATTACTTTTATTCGGAAGCACTGACAGACCATATCTGTAGTATATTTCTTTTTTTCTCCTGTTTTTTGATTTGAATTTCTAACAGCTTCGTCAAGATATATTCAATACACAGTACAGTGTACATGTTTAAAGTGTACGACTTGAAAGTTGTTGGAAGTTTTTTATATCGCAATTGAGGTTATAAATATGTGAACCACGTGCAGCATTTATTTCTACCCTATCAAAGTCTCCCCTCCTTCTCCTCCCCCCCATTTATCGCCCCCCCCCCCGTCAGGCAGCCGCTAACTGCTTTCTGTCATTAGAGGTGTTAGCGTTTTATAGGATGTTAGCTAAGTGGAAACACAGTAGATACCTTCCTTCGTTGTAGTTCTTTCACTGAGCATCGTTATTTTTGGACCTATGCACGTGAAGCCTGTATCCACAGTTTATTCCTTGTTATTGTCGGGTGGTATTCCACTGTATGGATATGCCAGTTGCAATTGTTGGCCCATGCATCTGTTGATGGACAGTTGAGTTCTTCCCAGTTTGGGGTTTTTGCAAATAAAACTGCCATGAATAGTCGTGTACAAATCTTTGCATCAAACTGAGCTTTGTTTTCTGCAGGTTAATACCTAGGAATGGGATGCCTGGGTCTTGTGGAAGGTGGGTCTTCAAGTTTTTTAGAAACTACCCAACTTCTTCCCTAAGGACTGGTGCCCCATCAGAGTCACACCAGTGGCGTGCGGGAGTTCCAGGCCTGCCCGTCTTAACTCAGCACTGGGCCTGCTCATTATTTTCAATGTAAGACATTCTGATGGGTGTGTCTCGCGGTGATTTCAACTTGCATTTGCCTTAAGTCTAGCAGTTTAAGCATCTTTTCACGAGCCGGTCTGTCATGGCTTTACTGATCTTCTTCACTGATCAAAGTCAAAATCAACCATTAATAACATTTTTGGCTTTATTATCACAATTTGTCCTTTATGGTGCACAGCTGCCCAAGTTGTAATTTTCTTTAAGTCTCTATTATTTATTTACATACAACATGACATTAATAATAATCAATTGTGAGATAATTCTTAGCAAAAAATGAACCAAAATAAATGTTTAGAGTTTTATATCCAAATCCATTTCAGGAAAAAACTTTACATACATCAATTTATCAGAGAAAAATGTGCTTTTATTTAAGAAATATATTTATTTCCTCATGAAAGTTAATTTAAATTTAATGAGCTTTAATTTTCAATTATTTAAGTTCAAGAGTTTTTAATACAGATATTAAAAAACTCCCTCCTGACAATATCTGTGCTTTCTCTCACCCTAGTTGCCACTTTTACAACATTTAAACGATCCCTTCTTACTATTCTTATTACTGTCAAAGTTTTCCAAGGCTCATTTTATCCGAGTATAAAAAAGAATAAATAAGCAAATTTCATTGGCTAAATATTTGAATATGTATGTGCCATGTATACAAGGTCAGTCCAGAAAAAGGCCAGTTAATAAAACAGAACAGTTTGCACAACATCCATGTAGCCTGGCAGCCAAGGAGAGTGGACTGGAGTGCACGTGTGTGAATAATGACGACGTCACTGCACTACTCAGTGGGGGCAGCAGATGCCACTGAGTGAGCGTGTGCACTGTGGGGCCATTGCATTCAAAGCGACTGAGCAAGTAGAGCAACAAATCCGCATCAGATTTTTCATTAAACTTGAACACTCCTCCGTGGAAACTATTCGGATGATTCAGAAGCCGCAGCTACAGGCAACTGGTGATTGGCAGCTTCATCACGACAATGCACCCGCTCATGCATCACGTCTCACACAGACGTTTTTGGTGCAACATCAAATCACCCAGGTAATGCAAACCCCGTACGGCCCAGATTTGGCGCCCTGCAACTTCTGGCTTTCCCCAAAACTAAAATCACCTTTGAAAGGGAAGAGATTTCAGATCATCAAGGAGATTCAAGAAACTATGATGGGGCAGCTGACGGTGACTGGGAGAATGGTGTGAGGTCCCAAGGTGCCTACTTCGAAGGGGACTGAGGCGTCATTGTCCTATGTACAATGTTTCTTGCTTCCTGTATCTTTTTCAATAAATGTCTCTATTTTTCATAACACATGGCTGAATACCTTCTGGACAGACCTCGTATATGTGCTTTGGTATGTAAAAGAAAGAAAAATTTAAAATATCTATATATTTCCTTTTAAAAACATCATTATAAATATGTAAATCCAGTCCACAAGACTTGACGCATTCAGAATTGTCTACTAGCCCACTACACCAAAAAGAAAAACATTCCCAGCTACATGAAAGAATAAACTTTAAAAAAAAAAAGTGCAAAACATCTCAGTTACACCAATAATCTGACAAGCAATAAAAACCCGCATCTGCCACGTGCCGCTCATCAGTCAGCCCTTAGTTCTCGCATGCAATCGTGTCGTTTAAAAATGTGTGTGTTGAGAAGTGTTTGAGATGCTCCTTCACTGCGGCTGACTAGTGTCGTGGTAGTAATGTGACATTTTCTGGCAACACAGAGAAATGAATTGCTCACAAGTGAAATAAAGTCTTTACAGGGAATCTGTGAAGCAATGAAGTCTGGGGGGGAGTAAAATGGAGACTCAGAGAAAACCAGGCAAAGCAAACGCGGTGCTGGGAACTGAAGAAAGAGTTCAGGTGAAAACGATCTGTGGGAGGAGACGCTTAAGATGAAAAGTGCCCAAGCATATTTTGAAAATTAGGCAGAACCCAAAGATTAAAGGGAATTTCCATCACCCAGTTCTTAAGGTAAAGGTGCAGCTCTGCCCCCGGCCTGCTCAGCGTCAAGGCTCCGGCAGGTCGACCAGAAGTCAGTTCTCCAAGTGTGGTTTGTCTTTGGGGATTGGGGGTCATTCGTTAAACCTGTTTTTTTCTACAGAAATTACCAAAAGCAAGTGATGACAAGGCAGTTCCCTGAAGCCTAAGAAAATAAAATGCACAAGGAATACACCATCCACTAAATGCCAATTACAAGTAACTAAAACATGAAATTATTAGAATAAATGCTTGAGGTGATATCAGTATGCATTATCATACATACTAAGTTATTTTATGAACGATTATGCCTGGTCCAGTTGAAGAAATACAACACTGTTTTGCCATCAGGTTAAATAATTAAAAATATAATTAATACTTTGATAGAACGAACACAAAAATCCTTCAAAACAGTGACAGTCTATGAAGCTCATCAAAGAAGTAAACCAGTTGTCTTTAAGCACTTATTTTTAAATCCTTGAAACCAATTTTGTTGTCCATATGTAATTGAACCATGTTTTGTCTTTGGGATTCAACTCAGAAATAAAAAATGCTCAAGTCTTCATTTCTTGACCTTGTAAGATAAAGATCAAACTTTGCCTAATCCTGGTTGTGATTTTTGCCAAAGCCCTGTTTTAAAATAGCAGCAAATTTTGAAAATTTTTTTTAAAAAGTTAATAAAAGCTCACCTATGAACCATTACTCAGAGATGAGAGTCTTACTTTTCTAATTATTATATAATCTTCTAAAACATGGTCGTAATTGCTTCCCAAACTCTGTCGTATGAAAACAACATTTATGTGATGTAGCGTGAAAAGCAACATTCGCATTACTTTAACATCATCATCATTACTTTAACGTATGTTGCCCTTCTCTGGTTATTTTCACAAGAAAAATCCTAGAAGCGAACTTACATAAGAGTTGAAACCGTGTGCCCTGTTTAAGCTTCAAATAGACATGCGAATCGCGTTCCGGAATATTTGTAAGAATCGACGTGGCTCCCAGCAACATCTGGGCATGCTCTTTTAAGCACCTTTCTAGTTTGCTTAATATAGGACCTTTTACACTCCTATCTGCTGTAGCTTCAAGCTACACGCACTTATTCCCACACTTGGAATGGCAAAGGCCCACCACGTGCATTCCACTCCTGCCGTAAGGAAGACGTTTCTAGTTAAGCACAAACAAAATGCTTTGCTGATGCAGTTGGACTCACCTGCAAATCCCTTCTCAAGGTAGTTCTGCAGCAGCCGCTCCCAGGGAGGAAGAGTCCGTGCTGAGGTCAAAGCCATCGGCCCACCCTGGGCTCGGTTCGCCTCGGGCACTTAGGAGACGCAGGCGGAGCTCCTCTGACCTGGTGAAGCACGAACTGGCCACCTCTCCCCGCGCCTCTGAGTGCCCTCCTCCCAGCAGGTCCCCATTCGGGCGCCCCAACACCTCAGCCCTCCTGTGACTTCAGGCGTCTCACCGCGGTGCCCACCGCCCACCCGGCCTCTGTTTGTTCAGCGGACCTCGCTCCCCCAACTTGGTTCGCGCTCCTGGAGACACAGCGCCCGCGCCGAGCGCTTGCCACGCCCATTTTACGTGGGGCCGTGCGCAGGACTCGCAGCCTACGGCGCTTGCGCCTCTGCGGCAGACTCCAGGAGCTCCTAGAAGCGTGAATGAGTTGCCAGCTCCCTCATTCTCCGCCCCTGCACGTGGGGACGCCACACCAGGCCAGCCCAGGAGACGGGAATGTAGTCCCTAAGCATCCGTTTGTCTGCCCTAAGGCCCATTCTCCGCAGGCCTGCTCTCTCCCTGGCGCCCCCTCTCGGAACTTTACTGTAATAGTCATCTGCGGTCTCCTGGTTGAGGTGCGTCTCCTGGTGAGATAGACAGACAGATGGGTAAACGGGCTGCGCTATTTGCAAGTAAATATACATGTATGACTGTACGGGTATGTCTTACACGAAACGTATCTAATATCTATTCATAAGTGCTCGTACCTGGGCATGCAGAATTACTCAATTCGGAAGCCTATCTTTCTTAACTGCAGAACGTTTGGAAGCCCCGCTGTCAGCTCCAGCTCTCTGATGGCCCCAGGACCTCAGAAACTTACTCAGCCCAGAGGTGGCGCAGAAGGGCACGCAGTGAGGGGAGAGACGGGTTCTTTCTGTACGAGGCTTGGCCACCATTTCCGCTGATTCCATGGCTTCTTCCTACTGAGGTTAGAACTGGCATAACCCACAGCTCCGGGCAGCCTGGGATGACCTTCTTGAGGGGTGCAGAGGCTCCTACCCTCAGACCTCACCAGCCGAACCCGCGTTCATGGCTTTAGCATAGGCGTTTCTGGTCACATTCGAGAATGTCTCAGAGGGAAGCCAGACCTAGAAGCGTGGGCTCAGGACCGAAACCAGCTGGGAGGTGGTGGTCTCTCTGGAGACCATCCTCCAATGAGTAAAATATCTTTTTAAAAAATCCTCACAAAAGCAACGTGGCTGGCTGCACACCTTTCCACAAACAGCTGAAACTACTCGATTTACCCTCCCCGTCTAGGGAAAGTCTCTCCGCGTAATTCATAGGCAATTTCACCCTGGCTACATGACAAGGACCATCCATCCTCTCGGTAAAGAAGAGAAATATACAGGTTAAACTTCTGGAAAAACACCCCTTGAAGCAGGCACCCCACTACCTTCCCATTGTTAAGGCTTAGTCTTTCAGACACAAATGTCATTGTTTTTCTTTTCTGTCATTTTATTTACTTCACTTCTATTGTAAACTAGGGCACTTCACGAGGTCTGTAAAGATTTCCAGAGAAAACGCCCTCTGAAGAATTTTTCTACAAATCACTGCGGTGCTGTTTTGAGCAGCTTTATTGTATTGTTGCTGTTTAAGTCTCTCACTTAAGGTGCCATAAAGAATAAGTTCTTAGGTGAGTATTAAAATTTTTCTTGCTGATCGTGTCTGACAGGCAGACACTATCCAACACCACCTTCCGGCGGCGGCGGCACCGGTGGTTTTTGTCACTTGTGCTTGCCATGACTCGCTGCCCTCGTTTTCCGTTTAAGCAGCTCATTCCCTCTGACACACGGGCTGCAGATGACTGACCTGCTACCAAGCAAGGTAATTTCTGCTGTGGCGACAGCAGGAGCTGGCAGGAGGGAGGACAAGCCTGTTGCGGTGCCAGGCAAGAACCGAGGCACTGCTCTAGGCCCCCTCCCCCCACCTCCCCTCCGCCCGGGCGGAGGCACGTGTGAAGGACGGGGCTGGGGGCAGCAGGCCAGCGGTGGCAGTGATCCTAAACGGCCCCCACTGCAATGAACGCAGCTCCTTGCCCAGGCTGCCGGGGACCTGGAAGTAACAGAAGCCCAGTGTGAACTGAATCCCATGCATCTTGGGAACATTGACGTCGCAAATCAACAAGCGGAAGTGCCTGGTGGGTGCGGCCTGGCCGCGGTAATAACGGAGGTCTGCCTGTCTCAACGCGGATGCTCCCTGAGTCATTTGCTTGGCGTTTGAGGTGAATAAAAGACGAAGTGCAACCGGATGTCCCTGGGCACGGCTCTTCAAATGAGCATGGCATGGCTGGGAGCCCCTGGCTGAAGGGACAGTCCCGTCCCACAGCCTGCAGCCTCATGGGGAAGTGTGCCATCCGGAATGTCAAATACTCATTGTCAGGAAAAACGATGTTCTAGAAGTAACTCAGAATCAAGGGTGGAGCGTTTAAAATGTTATAAAATAGGCTGCCCTGCCATCTTGTGGCTATTACAAAGAAAACTCCCGTTCAAAACTGAAACACAAAACTTGATCTTGAGTTTTGAGATGACGGTGTCCGTATTTCAAATGGAATGTTCCAGAAAACTGAAATAGTAAAGAAAATGGCAGGGGCCTTCACCTCAGCCCAACTTGGACCACGTCCATGGTGCCGACTGAACACCTATTTGAAACTCTCAACAAAAACTCATGAGGAATCTTTTGCTAATCAAATTTATTGATTCACATATTTTGAGTCTACAGTTCAATGAGTGTTGACAAATGTGAGCAAAAAATTACTATAACCACAATATATAAAAATTACCATCACCCGCAAAATATCCATTGTGACTTTTTGCCAAATCACCATCCCCTACCAGCCCTAAGCACTGATCTGTTTTCTTTCCTGTTAGGCCTGCTCTAGAATTTTCAATAAATTGGATCATGCGGTATTTTTCCTTTTCTTCCCAACCTCTTTCACTGAAGGTACTGATTTTGTGATGGACCCATGTCACATGTACAAGTGACTTACTCCTCGTTATTGCTGTTGCAGAGAGAGGCCATTTGGTTTATTCATTATCTAGTGGATGCTTAGCTTGGGCAATTAAAAGCAAATCAGTCTGAACATTTGTATACAAGTCCTTGGGGAGACACGCGTTTCTCATTTCTTTTGCTAAAAGCCCAGAAGTAAATCCATGCGGTCATATTGTGTGTGATAATGTCATAAGAAGCCACCAGGCCTTTTCCTCAGGTGACAGCATCACCTTATATCCCGACCGGCAATGCGTGCAATGTGTCAGTCTCTCATTTTAGTTGGTCTAGTGGGCGCGCTATATCGTCTCACCAGGCTTTCAGTGCGCATTGTCCTGGTCACTCATGATAAGCATATTTGCAAATATATTCATAGCCTTGCTAAAATCCTCTGCCTATTATCTATTTTGGTAAATTTCCTACTATTCCTGGGTTGTCGTTGGAGGTCTTTACATATTCAGGACAGTAGTCCTTTGTTAAATGTGTGGTTAAGTATGCAAGTATTTTTCTTCATCTATAGATTGACTTTGTTTAAAGATTTAGGAATGTTATGTCCCCTTGAAGAACTGGCCACTGCATTACTATTAAATGCTTGTCATTACCCCTAGTAATAATTCTTATTAATAACTATTTTTTAATCATTTTAAAAGTTTACTTTGTCTAATGTTAATATGATCATACCAGGTTTCTTTTGATATCAATATGATCATACCAGGTTTATTCTGAATACATTTTCCCCATGTTTACATATTTAAAGAGGGTTTCTGGTAGACAGAATCTAATTGAGTCTCCTGTGTATAAAATGTGCCTCTTAATTTAAATGTTTGGGTCATTTACATTTATTGTAATTTATTCATATACTCAGGTATACATTTACAGCCCCCTATGTCTCTTGTCTCTGTTTTGCCCTTCTGCCGTGGTGCTTTACATTTCTAGTGGCTGCTCTACGTTTGTAAAGAGCATCTCTACGTAATCTCGATCTACCCTCAAATATCACGCCACTCAGTGTAAACCCTTGGAGCGATACACTTCCATCTCCCCTCTATTCTTTGCGCTCTTGTTTCTCGGAACTTTGCACATGCTATAAACTCCACAGTGCATTGTCATTATTTATGCTTTAAAAATCAATCTTTTAAGTAAAAGAAAACTAATTTCAAAACACAAAGCTTTTTCTATTTATACAAATATTTACCGTAGCCAGTGTTCTTCATTCTTTTGTGTAGATCCAAGTTCTAATTTAGTGTCACTGTGTTTGGCCTAAAAAATTTCCCTCCACATTTCTTGTTGTTCAGCTCATCAGACAACTGGGAATCTCAGCTTTTCTTTGGCCTGGAAAAGATTTTTTCTGAATGTTTACTTTGCATAGATACTAGATTGGCAGGGGTGTTTTTCCGCAGACGTCGTCAGCATTTTAAGATTCCCCGTCGGCTTCTGGTGTGCACAGCTCCCTTCGGTAAGTTTGTCATAACTCTTGTTTGGGTGGCGACACATAATGTGTCTTTTTCCTCCAGCTTCTTATTAGATTTTTTCCATAACTTATTTTAAGCAATTTGATTATGTCTTCTGTAATCCTTCTTGAGACTTTTTTACCTTCTTAAATATGTGTATTTGTAGTTTTCAACAGATTTGTTAATTTTTTACCATTACATCAACAAATATCCTTTCTTCCCTTATTTCTTCTGGTCCTCCAATTCTGTGTGTGTTAGATTATGTTAATTTTCTCATACCATTGAGGTTCTATTAAGTTTTTCAAACATTTTTCTCTACGTGCTTCAGTTTGACTATTTCTATTTCTATGTCTTCAAGTTCACTAGTGCTTTCTTTTCTTTGCTACATCGTCATTTCATCCAGCAAGATGGGATTTTTTTAAATTGAGACGTAACACTGGGTCCTTTACGTGTTTATTTCCTTCCTCAATGTATTTGTATTTTCTTCAATTCTATGATCATTCTTATATTTATTACAGCTGTTTTAAGATCCTTGTCATTTCTAGATCTATTTGTATTGCTTGAATTCATGCTGAGATGAATTCCCTTCTTCTCCGAAGCATGGTCGCTAGTGAGCTGGTCACAATGGAGAGCCAGTGGCCAGGCTTGAGGGGTTTTTCCCCTATAGATTCACCAGGGAACGAGGGAAGCAGAGCACACAAGTTCTCTAGGACCTCCTAGAGCAAATCCCCATCTTTAGGCTAAAAGTTTTTCCCTAAAAACAGATAATTTCTTATGTTCCCTAATGATGACAACTGTAAAGTTGCCCTCAAAGCATATCCCAACCAGGGACTTCCCAGCAAACATTTTCAGAGATTCTAATGGCTTTAAAGACAGGACACAATTGATATGCAGAATGTACTTAATCTAAAAACTTCTCCTTGAATTCATTTCAGTGTTTCGTGGATCAGTAAGAAGTAGGCGAACAATTACTGTGATGGCAGACTCACAGCAGGAGAAAGCAGACAGCAACCAAGGAGACCCGAGCCTTCTCTACCCTCCGGCATGTCTCACTGAAGTTTACTTTTCAACAGAATTGGTAAGCCATGGTTTGAGAGTCGCCTCGTCCAAGGGGCCAGTGTTATCTTGTCCATGTTGTCACAATGTTGTCATGAAGCTCTCAATCGGCTTAGACATGTGCAGTGCACATGCTGATGATGTCACATTTGCGAAGCCCCTGCATCCTTTACAATCAGCAAAGACTATTTAACTAAATGGATATTAATTAGATGACTACATTTTATTAAATGCCTATATATAAGTTTGTTCTCTATTATAGCAGTGCTGAATTTCTTATTCCCATCAAATAACTGGAAGTATATTTCCCTGGAGAAAGTTATTGAATAAAAAAAAAGAACACTCCAAGAACTATTGTTATAAATATGTATACAAAAATAAAGCTATCGCAGGGATACATGTATTTATTTCAATATCTTGAGTAAGATATATATACCACATTCATTTCATTGGAAATTAAAAGTGACAAAATGAGATGTATCTCCATTATTTTATACACCCGTAACCACGCTATGTACATGGTGCTTCTGAATTTTCATAGGTCATTTTTCCAGCCACTTGAGAGTTATTATCTGTTTCTTTTAGTTTTACATATTCTTCAATGAATTCCCAAAGGTTCCTTAAAATACATAATAAATATAATAAATTAGAAAAAGGACATTAAGCATAAAAGAAAATTTCAACATAAACATCTATTTTAGGACACATTTACTCAAGAACACAAAGTGAATCTTTGCAACCCTCCACTTTCATTTTAGGGAATATTTTGAGTAGAGTTCTGTCCTTGAATGCAGCAAGGATTCTCTCTAGAGGCGGACAAATCCCCTGCCGCATTTTCCAGAGATAAGGATAATGTGGTGGCCAAGGAGGCTACGTCTTGAAGATACTTAAAATTTAGATCAATTCGTTCCCTTTGCCAAGGCTATGAAAGGAGCCTTCCCAGCTTTGTCTCGGTCATTCTGTTTTTCCCTTTGAGGACACCTGGCAGCGTTGGGCCCCACAAGACTGGGACCCAGCTGGCGAGCTCACACAGCACTCGTCCGAACACCTTTCCCCCAGGACTTTCTCTACCGTGTACGCCGGGAGTGAAATGTCCTATTCTCGGGGCTCCTTTGCGAGAAAGTATGGCCTTGGCACAGGGTGCTGGCCAATGAGTTGCCTGGGAGACCCCAGGAAGGGCTTTCTTCCTAAATAAAACAGAAAAGCCTTGTGATGAGGAGCGTTTTCCCTTTTCCTCCATGGGACACAGACCCAACGCCTGACGAGAGCCGTATGGACACTCTGTGGAAAACCACACTCAAGGAAAACGGGGAAGGAAGACAGAACCCTGGCTGTTTGATGATATCATGGAGACTAGACCATTTACAACTAAATGTCTTTTTACTGGTAAAAATAAGCCCTTTCCATGTTTAAATCATCAACCATCCTATTGCCCCCACCCGTACCAAATGGTAAGATTTGAACTGTAATACAAACTCTAAGAAATCTAACTATATAAACTCTAAACTTATGTAACATAATATAAACCATCCATTTTATTTTTCAATTAAAAGTTTTACAGTAATGCATGCCTGGGTTTTTCAGAGATTTAATGTCAATAAATGCCATATAATTGGAGCAGAGAGGGCCGCCCACAGCCGCAAGCCCCAACTCCGCCTCCCTGATCCCTGCCGGTGAGAACTAACCCCAACTCTTCAGGTTTTTTCCGAAGAATTTATTTCCGTATTGATAAAAATTATATAGAGATAGAGGTTTAAATCTTGCACTAGGCATTCCTAAGCACAGGAAGGGGCGTAACAATTATATTTAAAGTTGAGGCTCGTGAACGTAAACACTCGCAAAGCACTGTCCCGTCGAGCCCAATTTTAAGCGGACGGCTTTGCGAACGGCCCGAGGGCGCGCCGGCGCCCTGCCACGGGTCCGCGCTTACCGCTGCCCCGCCCCGCTCACGCTCTTCCTCAGGCTCTGCTTCACCTGGCTCTCGGCGACCTGCCAACGACGGACTCAGTCGGCCCCCGGTGCCCCCAAGAGTGCTGAATGCCAACGCACCGCCACCCCCGGAATCAGGCATCACATCGTAATCTACACTATGTATAACATAGAGGGAGATACGTACATGACAGAAAGAGGATTATAATAGAGTAAGCAGCAAATTGTTAGCATGTATTTGGGAGGGGCATCCTGAAAGTTGTTGGAGGAGCCAGCCCATGATATTCTCTGTAACCGGATCAACTCATTAAAATTGTTTTGTGTGGAAGGGTTAGAGAACTGGTCAGTTCTGATGGGCATAGTCAACTATTTAGAAAGATGTTTAAATATAATAGCTTACACCTCTCCAATTTTGAGCTAATATCTACACAGCCAGCTATTCCTAGTGTTACAGAATGTTATCATTTAGAAAGCTAATGCATATATTTTTATTTGATTTATGACATAGTATAAGAAGGCACCAGAGGAAATGCTTCTATCGAAAAATATTGATTTACAAAAACTTACATTTATTTTCCTCGTTAAAATAGTGTTGGTTTTTTCCAATTTTATAGCTTCAGTCTGAAGGGAAAAAACATGATTATAAGAGAAAGACACTCGGTTAAGAATATCGGGTAAGTAGCTTCCCCCTCACGGAGCAGAATGCAGTGTGTGAATACTGTCATTCTGGCTCGGCAGCAGCCAACTGCACGCCGTTTAAGGTGAGTGGATAAAGGGCGTGAAGACAGACAGATTCTGTTCTTCTGGGTCAAAAATTACAGGAGACGGAGGTTAATGTTGTAAAAATCTAGAGAATTTTAGGGAAATTCCAGAGTAGAAGACTTCCTCGCTTCTTAGAACTAATCATAGAGTTTGTTAAGGTGCCTGGGTGCAATATAAAAATACAAATATCAACAAGTCACATATATACCAAGAATAACTGATTATAAACTATAATGTAAAAATATTTTACATTTTCATTTACAATCGTAACAGATGCCACAAAGTTATAAGAATAAACATAACAACAATATTTAAAAGCAATGCCTAAAGTAAATTAAAGAAATATAAAATAATCCTTGATGGGAATGTTAATATTGTAAAGCTGTCACTTCTTCTCAAATGAATCTACAAATTCACTGTAAGTATAATTAAAATACCAAGAGTATTATTACCAAGACTCGAAAAATCAGTTAACACTGTGAAGAAGAACGCTCAAAACAACTGTGAACAAATAGTGACGGACAGGGGCTGTGAAGACTCGCTCGCCAGATGCCCAACGAGCTGGAAAGGACTGGCAATTCTCCCTGGGAGGCTGCATGGCATGTAATTTAGAGCCGAGGCCGAGCTGAAGTCCTCATTCTACTACTTGCTCACTGTGCCCTCGATCAAGCTCCACAGTGTATCTGTGCCTTGGTTTCCTTACCTGGAAGAGAAGGTTAATAATGGTAGTGCCCGTCCCCTGCCACCTCTAAGGGTTGCTGAGAATTAAATGACACAGTATTTTTACACGTTTGTAGCAGTAGCTGGTGCACTGTTAATCGATGACACATTCAGTTATTTTTCTTTGGGTTAGAAATAATATATTTCATATTCAAAACCAGAAATCACTTACTTAATAGAATAGTAAATGCCGTTTTATTGTACCTGCCATTGTTTGAATTAAGGAACCAAATATAAATAATAATAAAGTCATATAAATTCATAATATGAAATCATTAGAGGGCATCTTCTATTGTATTTAATTCAATCCATTTAAAGAGATATTAATTATAAAAGAAAAGTGTACATGATTTAGGTTTTACATCATGCTTCCGACATATAAAGCTGTAACTCATTATTTTCACTGTTTAAAAATTCAACTATAAGTTAGTGTCTGTTCTCAAGGCATTATTTAGTTTTAAAAAACAAAGATACTAAAAAGAACACAGAAGGAAATCTGAACATATGATTTTAAGAGAGAGAGAAATCAAAACAAGTGTGGACCACTGCCATCTTTCCATTTACTTTAAAATTCTGCTGAAGAGGCAGAAAAAGCAGTGCTGGGAAAATACATTTAACTATGTAACCCCAATAAAAAAGGATAATCCTGTATCAATTATAAACTCTAACTAGAGGTTAAACCAAGTCAGATTCTGCACAAATTAAAGGGAGGTGATAACATATAGAAAGTGGGGCACCCTAGCATTTCAAAACATAGATTATAATTAACAATATATTGTTCATCAAGAACATTGCCGCAATAACTGTAAAACAAAGAGACGATTTTTAACACAGTAGACTCCCCTTTCCATGGCTGTAACTCATGCCCATCTGCCACCGTAACTGCACGATGAGCTCAGGGTCTCACGATGAGTCCGCGCGGCACAGCAGGAATGACAAGGGCTGGGGGGTCTCCAAGGGAAGTACACTTGAACCCAGCTTTGCCACCTCTAAACTGGTTCATGTTGGGTGGGTTACTTAAATGACTTACCAAATATTAGATACTAAATGATCACAGCCATTGTTTTTACAAGGGTTTTCTAAACAAAATACTAAATTTTAAGAGCTACCAAATGACCTGAGAGCGATCTGACCTTTAATAGAGCTCTATAGAATGGTCATCACCTTCATTTTTGTTTTCTCCGTTTTTTTTTTTAAGCTAAATGTCTCAGATATTCTAATCATTTGTGAATCATTGGCTACAAATGTTTTGAAATGAAAATATATTTGGACCAAGTTTTATGTGATTTTTTACTCTACTGCAAAATCAAATTGATAATGTGTTTGCCAAGAGCAAGCAAAGAATAATGTAAACATTGACACAAATTGCGTACCTCTATGCTTTTAATCCTGTTCTCAGTGATATGCAGAATTCCAGTATGAACCAAAGCTGTTTTAATCTCTGCTTCAAGAGCTTGAATTTCATCCAATTTCTTATGTATTTCACACCTCTTCCTTTTGACTTTGTCGATCAGAGTGAGGTGCTCCTCGTTCTTTCCATTTTTCTCAGGTGATTCTGGAGGCATTTTTTAAAAGCAAGGAATTGCTGTTTAAAACCATAGCCCTTAGTCCTAACCTTATGTATTACTAACAATATTACGTTATACACAGCTGTATGTTTTTATAGCTACAAAACACAATGTAACCCAATCTCCGAGCGCGTCGGTAAACGCTGTCTGACGCAAGAGCGGGGGAGCTCCTCCTGAAACCCGTTCACGAGCTCGCTGTGTTTACTGAGCGTCTCATTCGAGCAGCTGGCGCCGGACGGGGCAGACGCGAGGAAGGCTTGGCCAGAGACGCGTGACTGCACTGGGGCTCGAGAGACGAATCGGGGCTAACAAGTGAAAGCGGGGAGCTAGTGAGGGAGCGGAATTTGGCACATTCCGCTCCCTCAGCATCAGGGCGGCGCGGGGGGATCAGAGATGCTGGAAAAGCAGCAGGGGGCTGATCTGGAAAAGTCTCATGGGTGATGTCGAGAAATCAGTCAAAGGTGTCAAAGGCTTTCAGCTGGGGAGAATCCACAAGACAGTGGTCACTGCGTGGATGGCACCAAACACACAGGACAAGAGGCAAGAACAGTGCCCGTGGCATAAGGGGAAATAGAGGGACACAAAACCCATTCGGGACATAGGACAAAGGCAGGACTGGGTCATTGACTCGATCCGGGTACAGCAGAGAGGTGGGTGCCTAGGTAACCTCTGGGTCTCGGCTTGGCTGTAGCTAGGACGGATCTGGTGGGAGGGAAGGAGCAAATTCAACACAACAGAGAAGTAAGGAAGGTCTGGGTTTGAACCCAGCCTGGCCCCTCACTGCAGGCTGCGCTGAAGTGGCTCGGGTAGGGGTGAGGGTGGGGGTGCCTGCTGCGGGCTCCCCGACTGCAGCCTCCTGTGCTTGGCGACGCCGGTCACCGAAACAGCCAGGGCCACAAGGGGTCAGTGGGCTGGGGTGGGGAGAGATTAATCGGTCTTGGCCATGCTGACTTGAGACTCAGGGAGCCAAGTCCACTAGGCAGTTGGATGTACTGATCCCAAGACTGAGAAAAAAAGGTCCTAGCAAGAAATTTTAAATCAAAGACATGCAGACTGAATCGAAGACAGGCAGGGAGCCGATGAACACCAACATTCTCGCAGTGCAGACAGGAGAGGGACACGCTGACGGCAAGTCCCTGCTCGGCTAAGGGTGTTTTGTTATCGGCTCAGGCAGGTTCCGATTAGATTGGTATGACTTAGTTTTCTGAGAAAGAACAATTCTTTTTTGGTGGGAAAAAAGGCAATTAGAAAGATATAATACTTACTTGTACACAGTACGTAAGGCCAAAGTCATCGCTATCATTCAACTTGACCAAATTTGAAGGAAGGGAAAGCTTTGAAGTTAGGTTTTGAAATTTGGGGGACTTAGTTAAGCTGATACATGATGAACTACCAGTGAGCCTTCCAAACAAACTGTGAGGAAAAACTGCAAAAGAAAGCTTTCGATCTCATCCCTCCCCTTAGCTGAAGATCTCACCCTGAAATAACTGGCAGCAAAGAAGCCCAGGGGCGTAAGGCTGGTCCCGGGACCCCGTTACCCCTGTTCTTCCTAACAAGGAAAACGGAGACACCCAGGGAGGGAAATGGCGGGGGCGGGGGCTCTGGAACGGGAAACGTTCAGACAAGGAGGAAGAACAGGGGACAACAGGTTCTTCCAGAGCGCGGCAAGAGTGTCAGATCCAATGCTGAGAAAAGTTTTCTTGAGTTCTAGGCAATTGGCAACTTCCTTTGTCAGTCTCTGCCATTGCACTGCGTCAGCAATGAGCAATTAAAACACAAAAAGATGACGTGTTTTTAGGGACAGCAAGTTGGCTAGAGCCCAGGTCCAGGATTCCAGGCCTGTCTATGAGAGGCAGGCACCCTGGGACCCCACCAACTCCAGACTCTGGGATCAGCGCACAAGCCCAGAGCCAGCCCAGGATGAAGCAGCAGCCTCGTCGACTTGGGGGACAAGAAACCCTTGGAAGACAGACAGCAGGTAAAGAACACATTGCTCCTGGGACCTGCAAAAGGAAAACCGAAGACTCTGGCAAGAGCCTTTGAGGCCGAGTCTTGCTGCAAATTTCAAACAGGTTAGACCCGTGTGTGCGCCCGATAAAAGACAGCGATTCCACGTCGGGTGCTGAGTCCGTTTAACAAGCTTGGAGCGGAAAAGCCGTTTGACTGAATCGTTGTGTACAGTCAGGATTAACGAGCGAGATACATCATTGAACTTAGTTTGATTATTTAGTCCTATTTTAAATTGTGCATCTAATTTCAAAGCAATTTTCAATATCCATTGAATACATAAACATGTAGAAAGTGTAATTCATTTGCCATGAACTGTGTGTTTCTCCTCTCAAGAAACACTGGCAGAACGAAGAAGGAATGGGCAGCGGTTCGCCGTGCCCGACTGCGTTCTTGCCCTAGTGGCCCACCACGTCGGATGCTCACGACAGCCCTGAGAGCGGCGGGCTACGGTCGTCCCGGCCTGCAGTCGGGCAGCTGAGATCGCGAAAGCGAAACAACGAAGCTCCCAACCCGGGGGACCACCGGCCGCAGAGCCCAGCCACGCCCCCGCCGCTCAGTCGCCCTCCAAGTGGGGTCCTGAAACGGGCTGGGACCGGGATGGTGTGACACCGAGGCCCGGCAGCCTGGGGCAGCCCCTGGAAGTCCGCTGGAGTCCTCCCGGTGCCCCCCGCACCCTGCAGTGGAGCGCCGGACACTAATGAGCAGTGGGCCATAGGTGCTGCAGCTAGGAGATCGCCGGGGGGCCCCACCCCTCGCCACGGGTGCATGCCCACGTGGGGGTGCTCGGTGCAAGCCCCGCCCCCACGCCCCTCTGAGGTCTGTGACGTGGTTTCAGACCCTGTCTCTGGGATGAACGACGTTGGGTCCTGCAGCAGGTCCTCGGGAGACCTGATCCCCATAGGCAGGTCCCTGGTGTATTGCCTTAGAACCTCGGTCAAATGTCCTGGTCCAACCTTGACCTATTCTCGCCACATGCGGTCCTAAGTCACCGTTCCTCTGACAGCCACACGGGCTTCAGGGGACAGGAAGCAGTGCACTGCCGTCCCGCTTCCGGAGACAGGAACCGCCCGAAGGTGCGCCAGGCCTGGGCCTGGGCCCTTGGGCCGCGACCTACCGGAGCGCTCGGATCTGCGGCTTCCCGCGCCTCCAAGGCTGCGCCGCCCACTCGCTCACTGCAGGTCCAATGAGCTCTCACCGCTCAGCCGATGAGCACTCATGCTCAGCCAATGAGCACTCACCGCGCTTGGAGGCACCGGGGTGGTCCTCCGCGTACCGCAGCAGCCTGCGCTCCGCCTCCAATGCGCTTCTGAGCCTGCGGTCGGTCACAAAACACGGGGAATGTTAGAGCCCTGTTCGTTCCTGTGTCCTCTTGGTTATTTTATGTTTTTTTTTTTAAATTGAGAAATAAAAATGAACCTTCTTATTTTCTAACAAAAAGGTAACTAGAAAATATATATAAAGATGCATATGAGAGCTTAAGTTGTCAAGTTAAATAAGCCAAAAGCTATTCCTGGCCGAGGTTGCGTAAACCACAATTTAAAGGAGCCGGTTCCTGTAAAATGAATGATTTCCCAGGCCGTTCATCGATATTGTTTGGCGGCTTGAATTCCTGGAAAGCAAGGAGGCAAACAGCGGACCGAGAGCGAAGGAGAGTTCTCGCTGAAGCCGGGGGACGATTTCATTTTTCCCCGTGCTGGCTTCAGCCGTAGTACAATGTACAAATTCCACGGTACTTACACTGAAAGTAAAAGGCAAGCAATGTTAATAAAGGAAAACAAAACCTTGGCAGTCTCTTCCTTTGTATCCTCTTCCTGGTCCAAAATAAATTAAACTGGCTGTCTCATTTCTAATGGATACACAGTGAGGGGGAAAAAAAGGAATCTAATGGGTTGCATATATGGAGGGAAACCCTGTGATTTTAGTAGAAACATTAACACCACGAATGACTTAATACTGCATGTCTACAGGGGTCTAATAGTCTAAGAAAAGTTTCACCCATATTAGCTCATTTTATTATAGATTAAAAGAAACAGAAAAGTAGTAGGACCCCAAATTTAAGAAGTTGAGTTAACTGGATTGATAGTAATGGCAACAACTTTTCCAATATCCAGAGGGTGAGTTTCTATAAATTTTCCATGTGGCATAATTTTAAATATTACTTACGTTTCCATTCCATTACTTTTTCTTCAGGGACTTAAATTACATGTAAACGGGATTTTCTTTGCCTGTCTTCCATTTCAACCACTTTTTCTTTTTTTAGCTCATTTCCACTCTTGTTTTTCTGCTTTTCTCTGATGCCCCTTATTACATTTTCATTCAAAACTACTCCTTGCCCTGGCTAGTGTAGCTCAGTGGATTGAATGCCCACCTGCAAACAAAAGGGTCGCTGGTTCAGTTCCCAGTCAGGGCAGATGCCAGGGTTGCGGGCCAGGTCCCCAATAGGGGGCGCGCGAGAGGCAACCACATACTGATGTTTCTCTCCCTTTTTCTCCCTCCCTTCCCCCTCTCTAAAAATAAACAAAAAATCTTTTTAAAAAAATGTTTTTTAAAAATCCCTCATTGGGAGTGTCCTAATGTAGTCTTGACCTGTGTCGTTGACTGCCTCGGTTCTCAAATCCTGTTTCGTGTCTTCTTTTTTCGTTGTGGATACCTGGCTCAGGTTTAAATTCTGGCTCGAGGTGGTTTCCGCAGCCTGAAATGCCCTTTTGAAGCTATTTGGTTTAGTTCTGATCCTGTGGCAGCTCCACCAGCCGGTGGCTCTTGTCCCACGGCTGGGATCTCCATCAGCCAAACTGGCTGAATTCTCATTTTCCGTTTTCTCTTCTCTAGAGCAGATTTTGCAGACAAGATCGTTCACGCTGCTGAATTTGTGGGCAGGACTAGTGCTTTAGGGTGCGGGCTCCCTAATTCATGAGTAGCAAATATTCATGCACTGTTGTTTGGGTTTTTTCTTTTGTTCTGACCTTTATCTGCATAGTATTTTTTAAAGAAAGGAAGGCCGGTCCAGGCCGGTCGTGGGAGGGTCGGGTGCCTGCAATTTTCTTCTACTGTGGGACCCTAAGTCCCCTTCCCCTGCCGCTCTCTCTATGCCACGCAGTTTGGAAGGATGGCAATCACCCCCTTCTCCCCCTCTTCTCCCTGCGTCGTTATCATTTGGAGTTGTCACCTGCTCCCACACTCACCTTCACGTCCTTCCCTCCTCGGTCAAGGACCGAGACCTACAAGGACCTCTGTTGCCCCTCACTTAGGAACATCCCCTCCCTCCCGGACAGCGGCTTTCGAACATTTTAGGGCGTCTCTGGGACCCCTTCTTCTCTCTTCCCCAACGGCCCCTGCTCTCACACAAGGTCTGCAGCAAGTGACGAAGCCTCACTGACACTCAAAGATTATTTCCTATTTTCAGGTCTTTTGAATTTTCACAGCTTTCTCTCTTCTAAAAGTTACACTGAAGTTACAGGTTTCTTTAAGGTGTTTTTATTTTGGTTTTTTCGTTTGGTTTCTTGTTTTCTCAAGGATGGGTATGTCAGATTTGCTTTAATTTTTTTAATTCTTCACAAATCATTTCCTCCTGAAAGGCCGGCAAACAGAGATGTTAACTGGGCTTCTTTAGGCTAAAGGTGCAATGAGGGGGTCCATGAGGGGCCTTGAGTTTTCAGCTCTCGACTATCAGATGAAGTCCTCAGGGACCACCAGAAAAGACATGAGAAATGCCTGAAATACAGCCCCCCCACCCCCCGCCATGGAAACACCAAGCCTTCAAGGTCCTGGTCACACATGACGGCTTGTGGAAGAGGCCAGATGACCGGCGCAGTGTGGGGAATGATGCAGAAAAAGGCCTGCGCACACTTGTTGCTGGTTTCCAAATATCGTAAGATAGAATAAGCCCAATGTAGATCAAATCAGACCGTTAACCCTCACCTGTCGTTGTGCTCCAGGGCTGCCTTGGTGGCCGTCACGAGCGCCCTCAGCTGCTCCCGGACCTCGCGGACATCCGCCGTCTTCACTGGTCTCCTCTCCAGGGCCTCGGCGTCAGCCAGCAGCGTCTAGGGGGACAAGGCCGTGCGGGGAGACACACACACTGGAGGGTGAGCATGTGTCTTGTTTCGGGTGTGCAGTGCGTTCGGGCTGTGCCAAGTCAGGACAGAAAGTGCCACTAGGCGAATGGTGAGGCCCATCGGGTGGGGAGGGACAAGGAGTTGCATGAAGATCTGGGTAACACATTTTTTCAATATTTTAAGGGTTTATTCGCCTAAGAAATCTTTTAAATGGTGGGGGAACACGCCGATCAAGCACTTTGCATGTGTTACTTTGGGCACCACAATGATGTCCCCCAAGTTAGCGAGGAACAGTTTGGGGCAGTCACTGGGCGCAGGGACAGAGCAGTGCCATGCCCTGTTGAGGAGAAGCTGCTGCCGGCCCCTTCGGCGATGAACCGCTTCCAGAGCACAGAGCAGGTGCCCTGTGGCCTGGGGACCCTGTCACTGTGACGGCTCGCTGACATGTGAGCATGTTTGTCCCATCATGACTCAGCCTCCAAAGGTAAGAAACTGGGGAGACCCAGCTGGGTCTATGAATAATCCTGTCGGACAAAAGTTTCTCTTTCAGGTGCATAAAACCCCAAGGCAAAGGCGGCAACACACACATGAGATTTGGGATTAAGAAGTAAACTAGAACTAAACTTTTTGTAATGCTGTGATTTTCTTTTTAATCCTCACCTGAAGATATATTTATTCATTTTAGAGAGACGGGGTAGAGAGAGAGAGAAGCATCAGTTGGTCGCTTCCCATATGTGTCCTGACCAGGGATCGAACCCGTACCCTTTTGGTGGATGGGACAGCACTCCAGCCAGCTGAGCCACCTGGCCTGGGTGTGCGTTTGTGTGCGTGCATGCGTGTGTGCGTGCGTGTGTATACACTTGGCAGTGGTTTTCAAATATTGTAAAATAGGATGAGCCCAACGTAGGTCAAATCAGACCGTTAACCCTCATTCGTCATTCTGCTCCAGGGCTGCCTGCTGGCCGTCCTGAGGAATATATATATATATTAAAACCAGTGCCCAGAAGTCACACAGACGGCTCTCGTCAACCAGATAGCGGTGACAGGAGGGAGGGGCTGGAGGCATCAGCCGGCAGGAGAGGTCATTAAGCACAGGTGGCCAGCGATCTCAGCAAACAAGCTGGTGCGTGTCCTACCCTCACCCCGACCCTTACCGCGAGCAGGAGGTGAAAAGTAAACCCTTTCCCAGCATGCCCTTCAGCCAGTCCCAGGTACGGCCTTTCACACGCGTCTCGGCGGCCCTGAGTTACGTAGGCACAGAGAGGTCCTCTCGGCATCCGAGTGTTTCCTGCCGCTCATGACCGGGCAGCAGTAGGCCCTGCTCAGGTACCTGCAGGTGGGTCCTTACCTGGTCCTGTCCTGTGGGCTGGGCGTGCAGAAGGACGGCCATGTAGCACTCGTACCCCTCCTGCGGAGAAAGGGGGAAAGGCCCCTGGGGCCGGGCCCTCGGCCGGCACGGCAGGGCCGGGTTTGTGCACGTGTAACAAATATGGATGTCAGCTTTGGCCATGTTAAAAAGACACACAAATATTGCTACGATATATTGAACAGTACACACACTAAGATGTACACAGTCTGAGCATCTTCGAGGCATATGAGTCTGAACTATCGATCCCCTCGGAGTGGTGTCGTCAAACACCTTGACCCACGAACACACGTGGCCGCCTGCCACTCAGCAGCTCGGGGGCGTGGGCCCTGCTGACCTGCCAGGGACGAGCCCTCCAGGCCTGGGGACATTCTCCTAATGTCCTGTCACCACGGGGCTGCTTTTAGTCCTCATCATTAAGGAGCGGGAGGAGGGCAGACTGTGCCAGCAAACCGATTTCAACTCGGCTTCCACACGCAGGTCTCTCTTGTCACGAAATCTCAACACACGCGCAATCTCATAAGGAGTCATAAAAATGCCATGTGCATAATTATAAGTGTATATGTTGCACGTGTACAACTGTTTCCGTTTACATGTGACTGGGAAGCTTTCATGAAAAACACGGCTCCAAGACTGAGCTCGCGGGGCGTCTACTGCGCGCAGCCAGCTGACAACTGAGGTGGCTGCAGGCGTGTCCGTTTGCATCTCTGAGTGACTTTCCGCATCTGCGGAAGGGAGACCGGGACACGGAAGAATTTCGGTGAGGTCTCAGGTCACGTATGCAGGGCATCAGGGCTGGCTCTCAACTGTTAGGAGGGAAAAGTATGTTTCTCACCTTAACTTCTTTCAAGATATCGCCAAATATCAAAGAAGTATTGCAAATGTCTTCAAAGACCTTGCCGAGGACCTGTAGCTTGTTGCGAGGGTCACACAGGCACACTTTCCGGAGCTCCTGGGGGGAAATGAGAGCCGGCCCCTCAGGACGCCCCGGCTTCCGTCCCGAACCCTTCTCCGCCGCCCCAGGGTCGGGTCCCAGCACAGCCGGGGGACAACCGAGGTGTGTCCGCTGCCCTCTAACTGGTGCTGAGAGCCCGTGATGACCTGCTCACCCAGCGTGTCTTTCGCGACCTTTTATTTCCTTCGTCCGTTCCCTTGCACTCTGTCCAAGGATTCCCTCTCTGCCCCCACATGTCCCCAGGGCCTTCCTCTGTCCATCAGCCCTCTGTCACCTCTGTCCTCTTCTCTCTCCCGCACGCTCCCTTCCCGACGTCAGGCCCCAGTCCCCATTCCCTGATTGCAGCCCTGGCAGCTCTCCGTGCTCCTCGCGTGGCCCTGCCCACCTTCTGCAGACGTGGTGGCGGCTCACAGACGTCCCCTGCGCTCCCTCACCTCGCGGCACCTGAGGCAGGAGACCCTTCCCTGGCAGCTCCTGCGGCCTGGGCACGCCGTTTGCTGTCAGGCCCGCGGCTCCTAACGCTCTAAGTCGCAACATCGCCTCCATCCCACGTACCAGCTCCCAAGCTCGGCCGCCTTTATGTCACCCCGTTACCATCTGTGTCACGTGGGTTGTTCTCGGTGACTGGCCGCTCTGTCGCCTTCTAGCCGGACGTGGAAGTGAGGGGCCAGTCTCCTCCCGCAGCAGTCAGCCTCCAGGAACCGGCGCCTGTGCGCCCCCCACCCCACCCGGACCAGAGAACTGCCCTGCTCACCTGTTCCAGCTTCTTCTCGTGGCAAACCGCCACCCTGCGCCCCGTGAAATCGCTCACCAGGAGGTCCTGTGTGCCAAGCACTGCTCTTTGGAAACCCAAGAGCCTCCTGTACTTGTCCGCTTTGGTCGGGCAGGCCAAGTGGGAGCCGAGGCACCGGTACTCGTCCTTCCCCGGGGACAACGCGCACTCACGGCCCGACCACGCCGCCCGGGGCTTCAGAACCTTCATCTCCGGCCACCGGAGCTCTTCTCTCCTCCACTGAGCGGCACCCTGTTCCCCCGGGGTTGGCCGGGGAAGGACGTCCCCTTCAGAGGCGTCCGAAGTGCCCACTGGAGGGTTCAGATACCTGGAGAGGGGCGTGCCGGGGCCGTCGCGGGGCCACAGAGCTGTGTTGATGCTGAAGTAAGCCCAGGCGTCCCTCATTTCGGCGACCCTCCCACCAGGCGGCTTTCCCCCACTGCGCGCCCCCCGCCCCGTCGGCCTGCTGGCGTGGTGCCAGTGATGTGAGATGGTCTCGGGGGGCCTGTACAGCTTGTTGGGGTTCAGGTGTCCAGAGGTGTAGAGGGAGACATCATCCCTGTGAACCTTCTCGAGTCTGTTCAGGAGTTTTGTGAGGTTGCACAGCGTCTTCACCCCAGGGGTCTCACAGTGCTTCCACCGGAGGTAAACTGGACAGAAGACAGGAAGACGATGGCACCCACCCTGGGGGCCCCCGTGAGGCGAAGGGAGAGCTGCGAGCATTTGCCGAGCTGGCGGGGCCCGTTCCCAAGGGAGCAGCGGACAGACGCAGGGAGGGGAACACGGAAGCCCGTTATGAGGCTAGTCCCTGCCCGGAAGCAGTGACAGTAACTCGGGACACAACATTCTCTCCTCAAAAAAGAAAGGAGCGTCCAGACGAACGGAGAAGGGTGGTCGCTGCTCCCGCAGCCTAACGCCTTGCCCCCCACTCAGCAGCTGCCAGCCCCGTATCGGCTCTCGGCTCTGCGGGTCGGAGCTGCAGCCTGGAGGGTCCGAGGCGGGGCCTCCGCCGCAGGCAGCAGCTCCGATGTGAAGGTGGGGCCTGGCTGAGCCCTTGGAAACTTTGCGGGAGACCATGTCCCAGGCTCATCGCTGTTGTCAACACACTCCAGTTCCTTGCCATTGCAGGACCGAGGACTCCCCTCCTCCTTGTTTGCTGTTGTGGGGGTGACTCCACTCCTAGGAGCCCCCACTTCCCCGGACCCACGGCCTCTCCACCTCAGAGCCAGCAAAGGCCCCTCCCAGCTTCCCACGCCCCAACCTTTGCCCCCACCATGGGACAGCCAGACTCCCCCAACACTGTCCCTGTCTGGAGGCCACCAGGGCCAGAGGACACAGCACAGCCTCACAGAAATCTCTCCTTGTGTTCACGGACAGGCCTGGGGACTACGCCAGGCATGCACCCCGAGGGGGCAGGGGGCCCCAGACCATGCCAGAGCTCGGCCACCTCAGGGATGTCACCCACCGAGAGCCCGGGCTCCCTGGCAGTGCCACAAGTGGCCACCAGCCTGCCTTTCCTCCTATGTGGCCGGGAACCATACAGAGCGACTGCTCCCAGTGGGGACTGTGAGGAGTCTCCGGTGCGACCGGCACAGCACTTCGGAAAAGCCTTGTGAAATGTTAAAATTTGAATAGCGTAATTCTTCAAGACAGATAATTATTATGATTTATCAATAAATTACAGAGGCATCAATACACAGAGAATGCACTAAAATCAAACTGCAGTTGGCGGGCCTCCCCGGGAGACAGAGCCGATGCATTGAGGTGGACGGACAGACAGATGAAGGTATGTGGGTTTGTTCTAAGGGGTTGGCTTGCACGGTTCTGCGGCCTGGCAAGTGGTCCGTGGCCTGGGCGTCCCCGCCGGGTGGCCAGCCTTGGCTCGACTAAGGCCTTCAGCTGAGCAGACGGGGCCCACCCATGTGGTGGGAGGCAGCCGGTTTCACACAGAGTCTCCTGACGTCCATGCTAATCCCATTCAACACGCCTCCTCCACAGAAACATCCAGAATGACATGTGACCAAATATCTGGGCACGTGGCTTGGCTAAGTTGGCACATAGATTCACCATCACACACGGTGTCCCAGCTCTTTTGGAAAATGGGAGAAAGAGGCAACTTAATTGTTAGGTTACCCTTTGCGTCCCCCACCCCAAAAGGGCTGGAAGCAACCAGCAATTTAGTCAGCAAAATCATTTACCTAGAGCACTTTTCCTTGGACTTCCGTAGACCTGGAGAATTGATTCCGTTTTCCTCTCACTAGTTCTTCTACTATGCCCCATAAATCCCGTTCTGGAAGGGAACACCTTATCTTCCCGAGAACACTGTGATGTGCAAGCCCTTCTGCTCACTGCTCACGGTGAGAAGGTTCCACGCCTGCAGGGGCTCTGAGGTGGGGGGCTGCGTGAGGGGACCAGGGAGAGGCTGGGGGCTGGTGAGCGGCCAGAGACCGGGACCTCTGTCCTAGAGCTGCAGGGAACCGGGTTTTGCCCACAGACTGAGTGGTCTTGGAAGGGCGTCTCCTCCAGAAAGGAAGGCAGCCAGGTGGCCCCTCGGTCCCAGCCCAGCGAGACCCTGGCGGGGCCCGCCGTGCTCACTCGCACTTTTGTCCTACAGAACTGAGGCTGCAGGTGTGTGGCTTTCAATCCCTAAATCTGCAGCCGTCTGCTGCGGCAGGAGCCGTAGACTGCGTGTGGACGGAGCTACGGGGCCATGATGCCTGACGCGGTGGAGGACGCCAGTGGCCTGCAAAGGGGCAGCTGGGGGACGCGGGCCAGCGCGGTGGCTCCCACTGTGTGCTGCACACCCTGACTTCACGGGCTCACAGGTTAGGGTTTATCTGGCAACTAATTCTTTCTCCTAGTTTTTAATGTACAGGATATGTGCTTATTAGGAAACACCAGAGTAAGACGGGACACTTTTCTGTTTCCAGCCGCCAGGTGCTTTTGCACACGAAGGGCCCGACAGAAGTCCTGGGGGCAGCCCCTGGCCCGTCAGCGCTGCCGATACCGATGCGCGAGGCGATCGGCTCAGTTGCCGACACCTCATGACCTCCCCATCCCACCACCTGGCGGGACGATAGACACACCGCGCAGCACCTGCAGAACGAAGCTGTGCTAAGCCATCGGAACGCCAGGACAAGAGCCCAGGGAGACCGCAGCGTGCGGCCAGGAAGCCAGCAGGCCCGGGGGGGCGGGAGGGGGCAGACGGCGACATCCCCCGGTGAGCGCTGCTGCTCACGCCTGCGCCAGGCCAACTGGCCGGGGTCCAGACAGACGTTATCGCTGAGGCACTTTCTAAAGAAGAGGGTTTATTAACACAAGAGAAATGGTCAAAGAGCTGACAGGAGGCAGGCACTGTGTCCCCCGCCCTACCCACGAGGAAGCCGGGTTGGGGGTGGCTGAGGTCGGCGCGGCAGGCGGCGTCCAGCCATACGCACAGAGAGGAGCTCTACATGTGCTTGGAAGTCAAAACACAAACATTTTATAGAAATAGTTGATACAATTTTCGCTCTGACCCTAGAGTCCATCTGGGTCATCAGTCCCATTTCCGTGCACACAGCGTGGCATTAGAGCAGGGCCTCGGCGTCAGAGACCGGGGTGACAGCCCCCCACCTCCCGTTCGTCACTCACGACAGCAGCCCCAGGCTAAAGAAAGACACCACGTGAAGAGAAAGGGGAGCACTTCGTGCCCGGGGGCTGGTGGTTTTCTCAGCAAGGACTGGGGAAGGGCCATGTGCCGCAGAAAGTGTTCTGCAGTGCAGCTTTTTCAAAAGAACACAGGAATAGCACCCAGAGGACTCCTCCTCCATCCCCTCCTGCCGAGGACAGGGACACACGCATGCACACGTCTGACCTGTTTCCTTGGCCTATTGTTACTAGATTCTCGGCGCAGGCAACCCAGCCTCAAACCCAGCCCCCAGCCCTGGGGACCCAGGAGCTGAGCGGCAGCCGCCAGAAGGAGCTTCACTTGCCACGCGGGGTTCGGAGCTGCTGGCGCCTAGGGAGCTCAGCGCCGGGCCGGCAAGTGACGGCAAACACAGACCTCTCGGCGCCACTTACACTCTGGCTCTGAATCCTCCGCCATCGCCCCCCAGGCCGAGCTCCTGGCCGAGCCGGGGGTCAGGCTCGGGGGTCGCCGAGGAGACAGGCAGCCAGACGCACACTCCGGGTCCCTCCCAGAGTGTTCCTCTGCTGCCGGGCAACCGGGGCGCGCAGGCCCCTCCCCGCCTCGGGGCCTCCCCGGGACCGCCCCGGCCCCGAGCTGCCCCCCCGCAGTGGCGTAGAGCACTAGGCTTGTTCGCTGGTTCTACCTTATAAAACAAAACATCTTTTATAATTTGAAAAAGCATCCAAATACCCTTGCACTCTCTAATTCCTTTCCAAAGCCTCAGGAGCAAAAAAGGTAAGTGGTCTTCGGCTGCGCATCTTGTGCAGAGAGGTTCACGTTGCACAGTGCAGGGCCACCCCGCCGAGCCCTAGCACACGGCAGGGGCCGCCCCCGGAGCCCTAGCGCACAGTAGCTGGGTAGACGGCGAAAGGCGAGCCCTGTGACTGCAGAAGATGACACAGAACCGGACAGAGCTTCCCAGTCATCCCACTGCTAAGGCACAGGTGACGGCAGGCCCTGTGTCCCCTTCCCTGTGGCGTCATGAGCAGGCAGTGGCTTTAGGCCCAGAATCCTGTCCAGAGTGGCTTCTCAGGAACCATACACCTTGTATTGTGGCCTCTTAATTTCCCCGGGGGTGGCACCGAGCAGTGTCAACACAAGGGATGCCACGAAGATCACAGCAGCACCGCCCTCTCCATTCACACCGACAGCTGTGGGACCAGGGGAGGCATGACCGCCCACCAGCTGCTTTCAGAAATACTCTCCTTGCAGACGACTTCCTGTTCTGGACCTGTACTTCGCATGGCCTGTTTTCATTGGGAACAAAGAGTTGCTCCATTTAATAATAATTAATAATAATAATAATAATAATAATAGCAGCAACCCTATCAGTACCTGAATATGAACATAGGCGCGACCACCACGCCTCACTGGGCCTCATCGCTAAGCCATCAGAGCCGAAAATTCGAGACCCAGAACAGGTTAGATCAGTACAGCAAAAATACTTCACTGGTGTTAAATTCAGTGAAGAAGTGTAACTATTCTAGAACTGTATTTAATGGGCCTTGAGTTCCTAATTTGTCCAACGTGAAAACTCTGTCATGTTCAGTTAATTCTACTAAACTTACTATGTCCTGATTTCTACAGGCTTTCAGTCACGTTAAAAGCCTTTCCCCTGGGCTCTGTCCCCACCGAGGGCGGGGTGTAGCCGAGGGCAGACTGGGACAGCTGGCGTGGGCGCTGGCACGTGGGCCGTCCCGCCACCTGGTTCTTGGACTCTGCCCTCAGTGATGTCCCTGGAGCCAGTCGCTGCTTCCCTAGGTCAGGGCCCACTGAGGCAGTGCGACCCCCGTCCCCCAGCCATGTGTGTTACCTCCGAAGCTGCCCCCACACGTCATCTCCGTGAGTTCCCGCTGGGCGGCTGGTTTGCTGGCTCAGGGTGACCCATAAGGCTGTCACCCACAGAGCACAGGTGAGGGCTCGGCCACCTGGACCCTGGGCAGCTGGGGATCCCTGCCTCCTTGACGAGACGGACGGGGACTGGGACTCTGCTGTGCCGTGTGCCCTCCCCCGGCTCCTGGGAAAAGTGGGCCCAGGACCCTCCTGATCAGATTCCACAGGACTGGCCAGGGTGCAGACCCTCCTCCCCCCTCCTCCTTCCCCTCCTTCCAGGCCTCGCACCCCGCACCCCTAGTCTTGGGGCAGAAAAGTCTGAAAACGCCTTGTTTCAGCTGGAATGCCGGCTTATGAAGACCCCAAAAGCTATTCTCTCAAGATTTCGTCTACTGTGAACTTCCGAGTCTCATTCTGAAAGTAGGAGGTCGCGGGCTAGGGCCTCTGAGCCCCTGCGGGACTGTCCAGCCCTCCCCCTGCGCAGGCTGCGCGGAGGAGCGGACGGGACCGGGTGCTTCGGGCCGGGGTGCCGACGAGCGTCTCGAACGGCGGCCGAGTCCACGTGAGTCCAGGTGCGCCTTAACCGACAGGCAGGGCGTCGCAAGAAGCAGGTCAGGACGGCGGGGCGCTTTGGCGGGACCTCTGCACCTGACCGGCCCGCCTGCTGGCTCACTAGGTCCCTAAATTGTGAGCTTCGGTCCCCTCGCCGTGACACGCACAGTTCACGGGGCGGTTGTGAGGGCCGAGTTGGTACAAACGGTACTTACCGTGCCTGGCAAATAGCAAGTGTCCGCTGTGTGGTAACTGTTCTCTCGGCCTGGGTGTGGGGCCCTTGACAGGATGGTCCCCGGCAACCTGTCACCGACTGGCAGCAACGGAGCTTCTCCTACGGACGAGGGGGTGCCAGGCCTTCTAGTGAGGCACCGTCGACGCAGGGAGTGCGAGCTTATTCCGGGAGGAAGCCCGCGGCGTGGGCTCTCGTGGGCGCACGCGGGCAGCTCTGCGGGCCCCCGCTCTTCCTGTGGCTGAGCCCCGGGAGCCACGGCTGTGCCAGGTCCCCGCCTGCCCACCCACGAGCTTGACTTACTGGGTCGCAAGTAAGGACCCAGCAGAAGGCCAGGGCACACTCTGGGGGCAGCCGTCAAGCACAGCACGGGGCCCGAAGTCAACTTCTATTTTTAAGAAATTTTTAAAAAAGGACTTGGTTGAGCATAAGGAGGCAAGATGGTTTTCTTCAAATGCAGGACGGAGGGGCTGTCAGGAGGGGAGGCTGGTGCCCGTCCCTGTGGCCGCTACAGCAGAGCTAGTATTTTGGAATAGAAATTACAAAGGTACAGACTTCAGGATAGCTCTAGCAGAACTTTCTGGCAACTAGAGCTGCCACACAACAGCCTGGCTTACGTGACAGGAGTGTGTCCTCCCCTCCTGGAATGGGAGGAAGGCAGATGCTCCCCTCCCCTGTCCCACCCCCAAGTCATGATTTCACGTGGACAAAATTCAATCGCCCACAAAGCTGAGGAAACAGGGTGTTTTACTGCATGGCTTTTGTTGTTGCTGTTAATGCAAGGTTAGGCTTTTTTTAATGTATTTTCTTAATGTGTATTAAACTCTCCCTGTTAAAACGTTTGCCTTGTTTTCCGCAATGACCGAGCAGTTAGCAGGCTCTGGGGACAAGAGTGCCACCCCGCTGCTGACACAGGATCTGAATGCGTACAATGGCTAGTAAACCTTTGGAAGTTGATGTTCTAAGTAAATTCTGATTTCATTTTCTAATTACTTTCCCTTCTCTCCTCAGCACCAATCAAGGGAACATCTGGATTTGTCATTCGATGGGCAGGCGCGAGACTTCTGTTTGACTCTGAAGGCGGGACAAGCGGGGAGACGGCACTGCCGTCTGCTTTGGGACACTGGGCTCGTTCGCTGCGGACTTAGGAAACAAGAACTGTCAAAGGGGCGGTTTTTCGGGTCTATAAATGTGTAGTTTCCCTCTCCTCTCTCATGGCACTGTGACCACGAAGGCAGCGATGCCACAGAGGCACCACATGGAGGAAGTAACGGTAACGTGACAAAGGACTGGGCGGCATGAAGGCCTCGCAGCCTGACTGAGGGAACCATCCATCCCGCCTGGTCCTCTCTTCGCCACCTTGTGTCTCTTCCTCACTGAAGTGCCCAGGACGGGTTGTGGAATGTCAGTCTGACAAGGCGCTGCCCTCAGGGACACCCCTGCCTTAGGAGAGAAACAGGACAGAGGGCAGGACCCCTCGTGGCCCTTGGGGTACAGTGAGGCTGATGGAAAATCCAGTGGGCGCCATGAGCAACGGGTCAAATTCAGATCAGCCGGACAGACCGACGTGCGCCTTGAGTGAACACAGTGAACATTCTACACAGCTCACTGAACGTGACTATTTAACGAAAGGCCTGTCTCCAGCACACACGGAGCTGCCAGGAAGGACTGGTGGTGCCGGGAGATTCCATTTCAGGGGCTGGGGACGCCTTCGTCTGATGAACAAGGCCATAGACACCGCATGCGACAATGTGACAGGTCTTTACTCCAGGAAACGTTGATTTTCTTCACTCCCGGTCTGTTCGAGGCTGGCTAAGGTCTGGGGAGGTGGCTGAACTTTAACTTTGGTCTTACGTTTACCACATGCCCACCCCCCTGAGGGCATGCAGAGGTACCTCAGTCAACACGATTCCTGTAGGTGGAGTTTTGAAGATAAAGCCATGACTATAGTCATCATGGTATGACACAGTGAGGTTTAGCCTAGGACATTCTTCACCACAGCAGAAAGAATCCCAGCACTGACACATAAACACAGCACGGTGCGGACTCCTTCCCACTGAGCCACGAGTGTGTGAACTGTCCCCAGGCCCCTGCCAGCCAGGCGGTCACCGCGGCTCGGCCTCTGGTCGCCAGCTGTGCGACCTGAAGTAGCCCTTCCAGAAAGCCGCGGCTCCCTCCCGAGTCCCCGCCCTCTGGAATTACACAGTGGGGTCAGTAACTCATCGACGGAAGTCGAGCATCCCCGTCTCAGCCTTTCTGTTAGCAAATGGCTGAGCGAACGTCCGACACCACTGGCATGCAAACTCGGTGTCTCCTGGCAACAAGGCCTGGGGACTGCCTGCAGCCCCCCACACACACAGCCCCCTGCGTCTCCACACACAGGCGCCGCTGGCCTTCCCCGCAAATGACAGCACGTGATCGACACGAACGGTGGTGTTTTAAAAACTCTGTATTCAATTATTCACACTGAAGGGTAGCCATTAAAATTATGAACATCTCTAAATATATTTCATGTATCGTACATATATATACTTTATATGTATAATTACATATCGACAGAAGACTTCTCGCCGCCCCTAAGCATGAGAAGAACAAAGGCGGGCTTTGCAATGCCACGCCCACACACGCACGCACACCGGCTGCTCGGGTGACAGGGTTCTTTACAACCCGCCTTGGGTTACAGTAAATGGTGGTTGTTCTATCGTACAAACATGACAGGAAAGGGCTCTTTTAAATACAAAGACTGCAAATGGATACATGAAAAAATTACACACATGTACAATATGTATAATTTATAAATGCAAAGTTAAGACCTCTTTAAGTTATTGCACTTGTGCATTTTACAAAGGTTTTTGTTACACGTATAAAATAATTTTTTTTTGAAATTTACTCACTCGTCAACTACAATGCAGTTGGATATGGTTAACTTGAAATTCTTTCTCCTTCTGAAAGAGAGCCCGTGGGCACTTGGGGTACAGACACTTGGGGTACAGACACTTGGGGTCGGGGGCAGCGTGCTTGGGAGCTGCGGGACCCTGCTCCACGGGGGCAGTGCGGCCCAGCCCCGGGGAGGGGTCGCCAGCAGACCCTCCGGTGTCTGCGCCAGGCAGGAACACATGACCTCTTGTTCAGGTGGGCTTGTAAAGAAAGTCACCTTTCCTTTTCAGAAAGATTTGAAATGCTGCATTTCTACAAATTTTGGTGGCTGTTTCACAGTGTTTGGGGGCAAGCACATTATTTCAAATGGGGCGCTGGCTGGATCTGGTAGCAGGTAGGGGCGTCCTACAGCCTTGCCTTCTGCAGGCGGTCCCCTCGGCTTGCACACCAACTGAACACAGAGAACAGCCGCCGCACACGGGTCTGGGGAAGGCAGTGTTCCCACGTGTCACTGACACAGGCCATCTGAGATGTCAACTAGGACTGCGATGCCCACCGCAGCATGGCATTTGGGTGGGCTAGAGTACTAGATAATCCACTTTTAACACAATTCACAACAGCGACAAAAAGGGTCCATTTAAACTTCTGCAGACAGGCCACGCCTCAGAGACAGGACCTGAAAAGCGGCCTGAGCGCCCCGACCTCTCCACTCTGCCACCTGCCCGCGTCCCCGGGACCCGGCCGGGCTGGGCCCGCAGGACCGCGGCTGGCGGTTACACCCCTCCGTCCCCCTGCCCCGCTAAAGCGCCGTCACAAGGAGGGAAAAACTGAGCGTTTGAGTGGAGAGTGACGCTGCTTCAGATTTTAAACGTGTATCTTGGGAAGCAGCTGTGCTTCTCTTCGCTCCGCCTTCCGATGACTGACAGCCAGAGCGGCTCTGGCTCTGCCGTTTTCGTCTTCACAGAAACGCATCTAATGCTCCGGACAATCAAAATGTCCGGTTGAAAAAACAAGACAGAAAGTAAGAAATGTACTTGCTGGACCGGGGGGCACTAATGAATTAAAACTTAGGATGAGTCTTTAAAAAACTGGGAAAATGCATATCAGGATAAATACTTATGCAAATGCAAAAACACAGCAGCCGCGGGCCGCTGACGCGGACGGGCAACCCGGCTGCCGGCCTGCTCGGCCGACTTACGTTTCACTGTGCTTGGAAACTCAGCCCAGTGCTCGCCACAGGAAGGGCACGCTGCAATGTGACTAAATCAATGTCCTTGAAGAATTAAGCCCTAAATCAGCTAAGTGCAGAAAGCAAACACACGCTGGAAACAGAGAAAGACCGAAGGCATTTCCAAAACCCAAACCGTGCACGTGGGCCCGAGGCCCAGCGGGCGCGCCGTCGCCGGCCGCTGCTCTCAGAAGCTGCAAAGCAGCCCGGGCGGCTCACGGGAGGCAAACGCGCGGAAATCAAAAACCCAATCGAAGCGAGGAGCCTGTCAGGGGAGCAAGGTCCTGGTCATTCAGCTTGGTGACTGTAACCAAGGATGGGTCCCTGTCAATGTCTCTGATTACAGTTAAGCGAGAAAAGCAAAGTAAGTAATAGATGAGGGAAGATGAAAAATTACAGTATTTAAAATAAAGGCACAGGCCAAGGCATGGTGTTATAATTTAGTCCTATTTAAAGCTCAAACCTTAATTTCGAGTTCAAAGACCAGAAACTCAGTTTGTTTTTAAAAACCTAAGTAGCGAAGGGTGTGCGTGGCTAGACGGCGCCGCAGACGAACACATCCAGGGCACCCGAACATTCCAGTGAGGCGACAGCCGCTGAGGCGGGCTGCACAAAAGTTTTTAAAAATCTAAAAATCATGCTAAAAAGAGGAAACCTACACTGAACGGGTCTTGTTTCGAGGGAGTTCTGCTTCGTCGCTGTGAACGGTTACCTTGAGTGGCGTCGTCTGCACCAGGGACGATCAGGGCGGAAGGGCAAGTGCCGCACAGACTCCCGAGGTGCAGCCGCGCTGGGGAGAGGGCCGCGTCCCTGCCCTGGCCGCAGGGCCCTTCCTGAAAGTCACGTTCCAGATCCGCTGCATTTCTTTAAAGTTTGCCAGATTAATCAAACCACAGCCAACTACCGGTAAGATGCCTACGTTCGCAAGAATGACATTCCACTGCCCAAGACCCACGATCTCATGCGTGCACTTCCAAGGAAATTTCTAGTTAGAAAATACATTCACTGTCTCTGAAAAAATAATGGACTAACTGCATTTGTAATAAAAACTGCGTCTATTATAAATCAGGACAGCCAAGCCAATGAAATTGTCTGCAAATTGAACATTCTACTAATGCTTATGGCTGGTTACCAAGTTTGACTGATTAGGAAAATTTAGCTCAATTGAAAACATCAGCTTAACGAGTAACTCATCAAAACTTTTGGTAATAAAAACCAACTACCCTTTTAAGAAAAGATTTGGGAAAAAAGATGAGAACACAACTATAAAGTCTGTCTGCTAAATATATCTGCCAAAATAATAGAAAAATACTAACTGCATTTTTTCTCAAAAACAGATTACTAAGTATCACTTCATCCTGGGACCATTTTAGACAAATCCATGACTCCTAAGTAAATCTTACACATGGTAAAAGCAACATTAATAGCTTACAGTAGAATACAGTCCTTGGCTCAAACTTTGTTTCTACTATGACAATAGTTCACAAGAAATCAACCAACCAATAAACCCATGCACGTTTTTGGGGGGAACTGTTCAGAGGTCACATAACACGCCTGGATACGTCAAAGTAAAAGAATACCGTGACAGCCTACCGGAAGAGCGCCCTTCAGATGCAAAATAGCCATTGGACCCCCATGAATGGTTTCCTATATCGGGAAGCAGAATTCATGAATTCTTTTACAATCAATCCTTATAATTAGACAACAATCTTAATGATATTCAATGCCCCCCCTTGCAATTTGGTCTCCAAGTTCATTAGCTGGCTAAATGCGCCTTCGTGATTGAAGTTGAATCTGATGGGGGACACTCATAAATTCAGATGCCAAAAAATATGAAACTTTAAAAACATTAAGTTCTATGAAAACGCTAACATGAAAAAGGATGCTTTCTAGTCAGCTCTTTATCAAACACATTTTTCAACACAAAAAATCTATTATTGAAGAATGCAGCTGATTTTCTTCATAGATGTGCTTGCCCCTCTCACACATGTATTTGTGTCTACATACATGTGTATATCTACACACACGCATGTGTGCATCTGGCCGGAGCGGTATGTCGCCCTCCAGCTATTCCGTCCGGCCCCCACTGTGAGGCACTAGAGCAGCTGGGGCTCCGGGGGAGGCGGCAGCTTTCAGAGCCCACAAGGAAACTGAACACATGGTGTTAATTTTAAAATAACAATGTTTATGTATAGCTTTCTTTGCTACAACATAAACAAACCATGTTGTAGAAATAACTGATTTATTTTTTGCAAAAACCAAGCTCCTATCAACACTGTGTACAGTACTGAGTATGTAGAATATTTTAAAACTTATTAAAAGTATTATTCCAGTTTCCTGCCACACAGAGAGCGAATCTGTGACGCACCCGCCGGCCACATTTTGAGACTCTAGCTAATCCCTTCAGGTCAGGACTAACCACAGGTCACAGGTTCAGAGGTCACTGTCACTCTGCTAAGGGTCTCCGTAGTGGTAACACGCACCAGAACCGCACCCCTCGGCCTACAGTCCGCACAGGGCAGGGCCCGCACTCACTGCCTTCACGCGCACTCTCACGGTGCTCACCCTGTGGGGTGGCACTGGTCAAAAATGACACAGGTTCCTGTGCAGACACTGGGCGTCGAGCAGAGCAGAGCAGAGACATCAGCTCGGAGTGATCGCCCTGGGCCCCTCTCCTTCCCTGTGGGGACGTGGATCTTGCCCAGGGAGGCTGAGTGGCAGGAGGAGGGAAGGGGAGATGGTGCAGTAGGTGAAAGAAAAATTACAGAAGACAAAGTTCATGGTTTAATTTGATTTTAGGAGAAATGAACGCTAATGAAGTAATTTGTAGAATAAACCTTTCATTCTGAATGTGACTTTAAAATTCTGCAATGACACGAAGTGGAAATATAAAGAAATCATTATTCGAAATTCACATTTTTCATCCATAAGACTTGTCCATTAAAAAAATTTCAGATGCCTTGCTTTTATTTTGTTCTTTATGCAAAATGACTAGTGAATTTGCCAAGACCGCAATGAAAGATTTTTTAAAAATACTCTTTGACATCTTCTGGATCAATCCTGGGACCTCTGCAACCAACCACGACGCACGTCTGCAGCTCTTCTCTGGGGGCGGGGGGCCTGCTGACCGACCGCAGCATTCGGCGTGCTCGCCTGAGCCCCACGCCAACGGGAGAGTGCGAGGCAGGCCCCGGCTTCGAGTCTGTGGAGCCCCGAGGCCAGGGCGCGTTCTCCGGCACTGACTGCAGGGACGGCGCTCGCGCGGGGCCTCAGCGACGCCTGTCCCAGGGCCGTCTGCGGCAGTGCACGCTACTTACAGGCAGGCCGCACAGGGATGCTCACAACAGCAACGCGTGAAGGTTCCTATTTATAACCAACAGCAGCAAAGCGACACCGGCGTCGGCGTCGAAGCCGAGGACAGCGCCTTCTTTGTGCCGGGGGGACCCTGCCTGGAGAGGCGCAGCGGGAAGCGCCCCCGGGACTGCCTTCCGTCCCTCCCCGCGGGGCTGGGCAGCGTCGGCCCCGTCGGAAAAGGCCAGCGTATGAGTCCAGAGCAGTCCCGTGGACGCCGCCTTCTGGCCCCGGGGTCCTGCCAGGCCACTGTCTGGGACGTGTCACTGACGAGACGGGCAGGGAGTCGTCTTCGGGGCGGATTCGCTCCACGTGACCTTGTGGACGAGGCGGTGTCCCGGTTTCTGGGTGTAGGTTCCCCCACAAAAATAAAAGGAAGAGAAGTCAAAGAAGCGGGAGGGGCATCTGCAGGCAGCGCGGCTTGGCCGTCAGTCGTCGATCTTGACGGGCAGCGTCTCCGAGGTCCCGGGGGCCGCCGGTGGGGACGACAGCCACGCCGCGCTCTCCTCCCCACGGATCACCTTCTCCCACTGGCTGAGGTTGTTCCTAGGGGACGAGAGCAGTGACAGGCGCTGCTGAAACGCTGTTTCTGGACTGTGTTCCACGAGGAGCCGCCCCGCCCTGGGGCGTCCCCTGCCTCTGGCCGCCACTAGCTGGCTGGACCCGGGAGCCTCCCCCAAGCCTCCCTGAGGACACTGCCGCTCAGTGTCCCCAGAAGAGCTTCAGACCACCGGAGCCTGGGATCTCCTGGTCCCAGGCAGCAAGGGCGGAATGCGAGCCAGGCTCTGGCCAGGTCACCCTGAGCCCATCCGGAGGAGACGAAGCAGTGTGCCATCGGGTGCTGCTGGGGCACCTGGGTCAGTGGACAGGAAGCAGGGACATTCGGGGACATCACAAACAACCAGAGCAACTGGGCTCCGCGGGGCATCCCTGCCACATGACAATTGGGGCCTCGTTGTGGACACTGTGTCGTGTTTAAAGAGTCACTGTGAGCTGCACTTGGTACAGACTTCGGAGTTCCCCTGTCCCAGTAAAACTGCACCTGTGCTCTCGCGACTTCTAGTCTCGGTGCAGCCCCGAGCCGCCCCCGCGCTGCCTGTCCTCTCTCAGCGCCTGCGCTTCCAATGAGGCGGCCTCGTGGCTCCTTCGGTCGGGTGTCGGCCACCCTGCGGGGCCCGGTCTTGCCCAGACTCATGGTTACAGAGAACAGACTGGCAACGTTCAGGGGGAGAGGGGTGTGGCGGGGGGGGTGAAAAAGACGAAGGGATTAAGCAAAAACAAAACCCAAAAACAAAAACGAAACCTCCCAGACGCACACAGCAGTATGGTGACTGCCCGAAGGAAAGGGACAGGGAGCAGAAGAGAGCGAAGGGGGGATAAATGGCGATGGAAGGAAGCCTGGCTCTGGGCGGTGAGAACAGCGCAGTGCACGGAGGGTGTGCGACAGGGCTGCGCCCTGAGACCTGCGTGATTTTATTAAGCAACGTCACCCCGATGAAGTCAATAACAACTGAAATAAAAGACGGTGGCAGGTCATGGAGAAACCAGGAGCTAGAATAGGTAACAGACGTCTCCCACTTCCTTTGGAAGGAAAACAAGACTCAAAGAGAGAGGTGGTCCCCACTCAAGGTGGTCCCCTGTTCTGTTCTGAGCTGAGCTCTTTCCCTAACAAGCAGCCTTGACAGACGCCACTGTCCCGTCTTTTCACACACAGTATTGGGGGGCAGGCAGTGTCGCTGATTCATTTTTTTAAGTCTCGTTCCCTTCCGATGAATGAGTGACTGGCTGTTAATACTCCTGTCATATGTGCGATACCTGGGCACACACGCAGCCGTACGACACAGACGCCCACCATGGAGACCTCGTCTGTCCCCCCACCCCCCGGCCGCGATCCTACCTGCAGGCTCGGAGCAGCGGTTCTGTGGGCGGGAAGATTCGCATGAGGGTGGTGTAGCAGGGGACGGCCACCGCATTGTAGAAGCCAAGCTGCGCAGACACCGGCAAGAGAGAGACAGAGCGTTAGCCACCCGAGCAGCACCGTATCCCGCCGGGAACGTGCTGTCCCCTAAGCCTGACCACGGAGCCACGGGTTCAGTTTTGCTATGGGACACTGGGGTTCCATGAGTATGCCCTTAAAGCGCATCCAAAAATGTACCAAGCGCACCCTAGAAGTGAATGCAGGAAAACTTAGAATGCACAGAAAAAGTTACTGTGATGCCCAAGGACAACATTCAATGAGATCTACTTATAGGTGAGTCGAGCTGTAATTCAGGTGCTGTTCTCATCTCCGTCAGGTGCCATGTTCTCCTGCAGACACGCCCAAGGCATGCCGCTCCGCCTGCACGCAGATGTCCTCGCACTCAGGAACCTCAGTGAGGCTTTGTTTGCTCGGTGACCTGCTAGCTTTGGATGCCTTGTTCGGACCCCTGACAGCGTATCTATCCCCCGCCCACTCCCTCTTTCTATCCTACAACAAATCCCATTGCCTTTATCATAGTTCTCTCAACACCTCCAATTCCACAGGTTCTCAGCTGAGGCACTTTCAAAAACAGATTAAGGAACATTTCTCCTGGGACCCCTGGGCCACCAGCGTAAAGGACGCAGTGTCAGGCCGCGTCCACAGCCACTGGACTGGCCTACGGGAGGACAGGCGTAGTAACAGAAGTCTCGCCAGGCTCTGAGCCATCTGGTTGTCGAGCTAAAGGAACCGCCCAAGTGGCTGACGAACATGGGCAGGGTAACACTGGTCCCTGGGGGGCGGTGGCCCCAACCATGGCTTACCAGTATTTTTAAAAGTGAACTTCAATGAGATGTGCCAAAAGGTCAAGAAGGGTCAGATCTACTTGGCTCCTCCCTGTCTTCCCCGCCGCCGAGGTGTCGGCCTCGGCGCCGAGCAGGGCCCTGCCTGGGCCTCTGTTCTTAGCTCTACGGCGCAGGCGCAGGCCTGCCTGCGTTACTGCAGGCTGTCAGCCTTTGGGCGCCTCTGGGCCACGCTGGAAGAAGAGGAGTTGTCTTGGGCCACGCGTTAAGTACATTGTGACACATAATCACAAAAAATCTCACGTTTTAAGTGCATTTATGATTCTGTGTCAGGCCGCGCTCACAGCCCTCCTGGGCCGCGGTTGGCCGCCCCTGCAGGCAGGCCTCCGGGAGCAGAAGGTGTCAAGAAAAAGACTATGTATTGGAAAGTAGAGTATTTTATCATTATGGCAAAGAATAATTTCATAATATTCACAATTTAAAAGCACTATAGTTGGGAAGATATTAGTTGACCACAGAAGTGGTTTATTTAAAACTCTCTCACACCACAAATGAATCCGTCATTTCTGAAAACACAAATGATTCTCATAATTAAATGACACCGGAACACAGCCCAGCCCCTGATGACATTCTCGGCCATCCCACGCGTCCTCCTACTGGGCTGACTCCTTAACCATCCAGAAAGAAAAACACTGTTAGGTGTCCGTCTTGAGTTATAAAACATGAGAAATTCCAAATAAATTAACCAGCCAAACACAAAGGGATGAAACCGTAAGAGTGACGACAACAGCGCAAAGGCAGCGCAGTCTCGGGGCGGGAAAGGCTGTCACCGCAGGCGGGACCCGCAGCCCGGCCGCCGCAGGACTCCGCGCGCGCGTGCACGCTCGGCGCTACGGGCACGCGCAGTCTGAAACGCTGGCTGGGGACACGGGCCGCTGGACACGGGCCGCTGGGCACTGGGGGACGCGGGCTGCTGGGCACTGAGGGCCACGGCCAGGCCCCGGCGCGGACACACACAGAGCTGCCGCGCTGGCGCCTTCTGTGCATGAACGTCTGTCCTAACAGTTTGTGAAGTTAAATAAAGTAGGAAAATTGGGGAACTCATTCAAAACCATCGCCCTGTGAATCTTCTGAAACGATCTCTGCCCTGAATTCTGTGTGGTAATTATTTGTCTGTAACTACCTTCCTTTTGGTGACATTAGGAGACTGGTAGTTTAAAAAGACTGTGACCTTGAGAAGTGTATTACACCGCACACGCACACGTGGGAAATCAACAAGGCCCAAGAGCTCTCAAATCGTAAACGAATTAACATAAATTACGTATTTTTAAGTATATTCCCTGGAGAGAGAATAATTACTGTCAATTTATGATGAGACAAAACTAAAAATGTACTAAGATACTGCACATTTTTGGTTAGGAAAAGCAGACATAATCAAAATCTATGTTACCTTCCAGAAAAGTTCTTTGTCCACTCAATGGACATTATCTTTGTCCATTATCTGCTTGTTAAAAAAATACTAACAATCAAACTCATCCATCCTCTCTATTTCAAGTCAAAAAAGAATACCTGTTTACTGCAATTGCATCTGGAGGAAGAACTGAGTGGAGAGGGACTCCAGGGGTCCTCTGCTCTGTCCCCTGACCACTACCCTCCCGGCCCACACCACGGCCACACCCTCAGCGTCCAGGGTCGGCCGGCAGCCCCGGGAACAAAACCAGGAGTGAGGGAGGATGGTCGAGTAGGATAAACTCCCTGTCGGCGCCCACTGATCCATCACTACTAGTGAGACCCCCGAGTGCGTGTGGGCACGGGAGGGCTCCCTCGGTCGGCAGCCAGCGGGGAGAAAGAGGCGGTTGTTTCTCCTGGTGCTCAGCCCCGTGAAGATAAATCACTGAGTCTCCACACCCACTGCCAGGCCGGAGACGGCCCGTGCACTGTGAATAAAACGCAGGATGGCGACTACTTCTCCCTCCCGCAAGACCTGAGGACCGTCTCAGGCCCGGCTCATACCTGGCCTTGGGGCACTTCGTCCTTCTTGTCCCTGTCCATCATGGGGATGGGCTGGATCCCCAGCTTCTTCATCTCGTCACCCTGGAAGAGACGGGGACAATCATGCTTTCTCGACTCGCCACCAGTTACAAAATCATGGCACCACGGCATTCTTCCCTTTATTTATAAATTTCCTCCACAATGAATCACGTTTTTGGCAACTGACACAACAGAAAGTCCAAAAATGGTAACTTAACGTGTCATTATTTGGTTTTCGCCCCGAATCCCCTGCACTGAACACCCAGAAACCCAGCCGCCTCTCTGGGTTTTGTGTTGCAGTGTTAGAAGCTCTAAAAAGGGGCGACGCAGCAAACAGTGGAGGGGCAAGGACGGAACACGGGACGCCTGCGGGGCCATTTCCCCACCCCCGCTCGCTTCTATTGTTTTCACGCGAGCCGAGCTGCGTGCAGCTAGGCGTGAGGCGTGCCGATCGGAGCGTGCTGGTGCAGACGCGGCGTCACCGGCCACACGTCATTGTGAAGGCTGTAATCGAGTGTTTACTAAAGACTCACGGTGTTGCAGGCTCTGGGCTAAGCAACCCCCACGTGCCCTGCCCGCCGCTTCTCGTGAAATCTGTGTGCCGGAGCGGTCTCTCCATGCGCAGGGCCCTAGGTACAGGCGGGTTAATCTGAACCAAGAATTCTACTCTACTCTTCTTACTCACGGACAACGCAGAAAGTCAATTAAGGTATAAAACTCACATTTCTGATCGTTTAGATAACTCCTTCCAGAAAAGGCACTCAAAGAACAGGTGATTCACACGTCAGGGGTATCATGGATTTGCTATGGAACTACCTGGCACGTGGACACAGCCTGCCACAGCTGGGGCACAAGACAATGACGCCCTCGAATTTCTAGCTGCAGGCATTGCAACCATGATGCATGGGTCCCTCGGGACACGCGTTCAGCGCCTACTCCAGAGGAGATGGACGGCGATGACTTTGGCGCAAACGCACAGAACACCCACCATTAAAGATGGGGAACTACCGCGCTGCTGTCCCATGAGGAGTCCCTGGGCTCCTTCGGCTGAGGCCAGAGTTTACATGCACACTGCAGTCAGGGGCAGCAATGACTGGTGTCGCTTTTTATCTGTGTAAATGCTAAATTCATCATCTTGTGAGTGACCACAGTTTTTTTAAATAACTTGCCAGGTGAACAACTAACATATGGTTACTAAATCACTCACATACTTATTTTCTCATCGCTTTCCCCATTTCTTTATACTCTCCAATTCGCATAAAAACCAAGGACATACCTCGGCCCAGAATTCTGCATATATGTCATTTGCCGTCAATCTTGTAACTGGCCACAGCTTTGTCACAGAACAAAGGTCGCAGGCGGTCATCATCAAGCCAATGACACGGTCCCTAGAACACAGGAACACAGACCGGGTCAGCACCTGCTCCTCACTCCAAGGCCCTGCGGGGTCATGACCGAGGCCAGACGCAGGCACTGCTCGTGACGCTGTGATGGCCAAGGACGGCACGGCTGACAGGCAGCGACGGGCAGCGGGTTCAAGAGCGGTGTGGCTGCAGTGGTACAAATGTCGGGCACGGCTCCCCCAGCCCCACAAAGATGAGGGCGCACGTCCCCGTGGCCACGGCGCTGCTGTCGAGAGCTGACCTGGCCTGGGCACGGCCACTGCTGCCTCCACCCACTGCCCCCCCGCAGCCCTGGGGCAGCCTGTCATTCTCACGGGGTCTGGGGGGCTTAGTGTGGGAATCTCAAAGCGACTGTCCGTCCCAGTCCTTCCCGTCGGTGAGGGGTTCCAAGGGGCACAGAGGGGACGTGCCCCCTTCGAGGCACAGGCAGCTGAAGGCCAGGCCAAGTGGACTCAGGGCTCCACCCGCTGTCCTCTCCTGTCCCCAGGTCCAGGGACCGGGGTGATGGTTCCGTCTCCAGACACTTCAGAAAGTCCAGTCTCCCACTAGAAATGAGTTTTCATTTCCGGTTGCTTCGCACTCACAGCTGTGTTCCATGTCTGACTTTTTTTAAAATGTGGTATGGTTTAACCTACCCTCTTGAAGAAAAGTAAGAATCGCTTACAGAATGCAGACCTGTCTCATCATTTTAACGGATTTGACCTAATGGCATGCGCTTACCTAAAATGACCTCTCCACCCAATGGCAGCACTGAGCACCAGCTACTAAGGGATTTTAACACACTGAGTGTGACTTTTATGAAGCACATGGCGTGGCTTTAAAGGCCCATTACTGAGAAACATACGACCCTGTGTCCCGAGTGAGACGGTAGCCTCCCCAGCCCACATCTGAGTTCCTAGGCGTCTCGGGGATCCACCTCCGCCCATGGCTGCCATCCCCCGGCCGTCCACGCGCAGACACCGCTAGGCCCTCCCTGTCCCAAGCAGGGGAGACAACACAGACACCTGGGGAGGAGTTTCTGATGTAGCTATTGAGCCAAGATGCCTGGACACTGGGGACACCTGCCTTCCTCTCATCCATGATTCCATGCCAGCCGGCTGCGAGGCTCCTCTGTCTCCTGTCAGACCGTTCCCCTCAGCTCACCTGCCTCATTAAATAATCTCTTCTCCAACCTTACTTTTCACAAGGACACATGATAGAAGGGTAGCAGGTCTCTCACAGGGCAACTGGGTAACTTTTAAACATTGGTTAGAGAACGTGCGCCCTTCCTGTGACCACAGGCAGATGCCTGGGGACGCTCAGCTCCCTTGACCTGACCAGGGACTCGCTGTACATTTGATGAGGTAGTTTCTGAAGCACTTTGTTGTTCAAAGGAAGAATATTTATTTCTGGGTCTGGGCTTCTAAAGTAACAGGTATGTTATCTGTCTGCTCAACAGGTAAATTCACTTAAACAGAAATAGTAACATGAAAAGCGCTATTATGCTATTTAGAAATACTTCATGACATTGAAATAATTTAAACTCATTTGATCTATAGTTACCAAAAACAAAAAAAGGAAAAAAAGAAAAGAAAAATAAAGAAACCACTGGCTAAACATTCTAGTAAGCTTTATCTCATAAATATTTCTCACCTCATAAATCTATGAAACAAAAGAACACATTAGTAACCGGACACTGTGAAGCACCTGGGGCCCCCTTTCCCGCTGGGGACAACTGCACAGGGAGATTAGGACAGGAGAGATCACAAACTAGTCACCATTTAGATTTCACTGTCAAAATTACACAAAACACCATTGAACAACAGTTATTTTACTGCTAACCAGTAAGTAAATAAAATATATTTATATTAAATGCTGCTAATAAATAAGTTACTACTTTTTTACTCTTAATGACAAATTAGTTACAACTTTTCCAGGTCTGTTTCTAAATTGGTTAAAGTATTATTCATGCGCTTAATATCATATCCTTTCTTTGTGTGCACTTAAGTCTAAATTAAGAAAAGTCTCTGGAAGCAGTGAAGCAAAGAATGCCACCGAAGGGCACAAATATTCCCTGAGATTCAGTCAAAATAAAATAATAAATTTAACTCATATCTTTGGACACCACTATGGCCACAATTTCTGGAAAGTAAATGAAAGATGAAGATTACCTTAGCAGATAGGGATGATACATTTCAACAGTTATAGTAATTAAACAGTATGATCACAGTTAAGAATTAGATAGTATTCAGGTGGCTTAAGGAGTCGCAAGAATTGACCAAGTTTACATAAAAAATAAACTCAGTTCAGTGGAAAATGAATTATTAATTAGGTGGCATTGATTCAACATATCTGCAAGAAAGTTCTATTCACAAAACTCTGACTCCAGAAGAATTAAGCCCTAAAACAGGGGTGTCCAACCTGCAGCCCAGGAAGGTTGGGAATGCGGCCCCACACGAAAACTGTAAATGTACTTAACACATGATGAAATTTTTCTGTGATTACGTGTTGCAATGTATTTAAAGTGTGGCCCAAGACAACTCTTCTTCCATTGTGGCCCAGAGATGCCAAAAGGCTGGACACCCCTGCAAAATAAAGGTTAAAACTATATAAACACACAGAGAAAATTGTACGTGCTACTCATATAACCTGAAAGACTAGGAAGGCCTTCTTGAGCGAGGCAGGGGACCAGGGTTAATGAAGACGAATGTCAGTCTTGCTCCATGTAATTAAATTTACTTGTATTCAAAAGAAAATCTGGACAAAGGAAGCAAAAGAAAAAATAAACAAATGGGATGACATCAAACTAAAATGTTTTTGCACAGCAAAGGAAATCATCAGCAAAATAAAAGGACAACCCATGAAATGGGAGAACATATTCACCGATACATCTGATAAGGGGTTACTATCCAAAATTTATGAAGAGCTTATAAAACTCAACACCAAAAAACAACAACAACAACAGCAACAATCCAATTAAAAAACGGGCAAAGGACTGAACAGACACTTCTCCAAAGAGGATGTACAGATGGCCCATAGACACATGAAAAGATGCTCAACGTCACTAATCAGAGAAATGCAAATTAAAACCACAGTGAGATATCACCTTGCACCTGTCAGAATGGCTACCATCAAGAAATCAACAAACAAGTGCCGGTGAGGGTGCGAGAAAGAGGAACGCTTTGGCACTGTTGGTGGGAATGCAGACTGGTACAGTCGCTGTGGAAGGTAGTACGGGGATGCCTCAGAAAACTAAAAATGGATCTGCCTTTCAACCCAGTGATCCCACATCCAGGAATATATCCAAAGGAACCCAAAACACTAATTCAAAAGAACATAAGCACCCCTATGTTCATCGAAGCATTATTTACCAAGATGGTAATTATTTACCAATCACCAAGATGGGGAAGCAGCCCAAGTGCCCATCAGTAGATGAGTGGATAAAACAACTATGGGGCATTTACACAATGGAATACTACTCAGTCGTAAAAAAAAAAAAAAGAACATTTTACCCTTTGCAACAGCATGGATGGACCTGGAAAACATGATATGTGAAATAAGCCAGTGAGGGAAAGACAAATACTATATGATTTCACTCACATGGGAATCTAATGAACAAACTGAACTGACAAGGAAATGGGGACTGACTCATAGATGGAGAGCAGGGTGAGAGCTAGTGGGGTGGGGGGCAGGGTTGGGGGATAAGGGGGCTGAGCACAAAGGAGAAGGGCTCATGGACGAGTGTGGTGATCATGGGGGTAGGCGGGTACAAGGGGGTTAAATGGTAATGGGAAAAATAAAATAGAAATGTTTTTAAAATATGTAAACAAGGAAAAAAAAAAGAAAATCTGAATATATTGGGTTGGCCAAAAAGTTCGTTTTTTTCTGTAAGATGGCTCTAGTAGCACTTAGTTGTCTTTAACTTAATTTGAAGCAATTTCGTTATGTGACAGTTGTCACATCAGCATGCATTTAAAAAAAAAATCAAAGTTGGTGAATTTTTATGTAGCCATTTGAATACTGAAGATGGAAGAAAATATGAAACATTTTCAGCATATTATGCTTTATTATTTCAAGAAAGGTAAAAACGCAACTGAAACACAAACCCAGTGTATGGGGAAGGTACTGTGACTGACTGAACATGTCCGAAGTGGTTTGTGAAGTTTTGTGATGGAAATTTCTCACTGGACAATGATGCTCCATGGTCCGGTAGGCCGGCTGAAGTTGACAGAGATCAAATTGAGACATTAACGGAAAACAATCAATGTTCTACCACACAGGAGATAGCTGACATACTAAAAATATCCAGATCAATAAAATTGTTGGTAAAAATGAAAAATGCATCTTTTATTTTACAGAAAAAAACTAAATGAACTTTTTGGTTAACCCAATAATTTTTGGAAATAACTGTAACAAATAACAGGGAACATTTTAATATCCTCAACAAAAATATACATTGCCAACTGACTTACAAAAAAGAAAACAATGCAACAAAAATAAGCAAAAGTTATGAAGAGACAAATGTACCCACGGAGAAACGATAAACAGCTGGCAGACGCACAGGGGCCTCCAGTGCTGGGGCCGTCAGAGGCTCTGGCCCCGTCGATGGGAACAGTCCTCACCCCATGTTAGAAGGTGCACGAGTCCCCCTGCCTTTCTAGAAAATGTAATGTGTGCACACATGTCCAGCAACATATGTATATGCTATGTATTTTTAAGGCACCAGTAGGTAAGACTATATAGGCAAGAATTATTGCAGCGCTATTTATGGTGCAAAATCCTGGAAAGACCTATCCATATGTGACAGCTTTAATAAACCTTTATATAGTTCAGTTATAGAACTCTGAAAAAAGAAATGCATCTGGCAAAAGCACATTTTTGTTTTAAAAAATGAGAGATGAAAAGTGTGTCCAAATATATATGTATACACTGTGTACACACACAGAGTTTTGAATAAACAGAACGATGTGTGGGCTCAGGCGACAATGAATAGGTTCTTGATGCTGAAGCAGAAGAACAGAATGTTACCCTTTTTCTTATATACACCCCTGCATTCTTCGAACTGTTAAAACAAACAGGCATCACCGTGAAAGTGAACTGTCAAAAACAACTTAATCGTGCATAACTATACAGTTTACTCCTCTCTCACACATGCGTGCATTAATCACCACATATGACTTTCAATTATATTTTTAAATTTTATATCTTATAATAATTATTGTGTTCATTTTCCTAAAAACATATGCAAAAAACTTGGTAATAGTTACATGACTCTTATTTACAATCTAAATATAAACATGTCCACATGGGTCTCAGGCTGGGAAGGGCGCTTCATCAAAGGTCTATGTCCCCAGACCTGTGGCTGCCACAGGGAAGGGAACAGGGACGCAGTGCTTACTTGCACAGGTGTCAGCGCGAGAGCTACATACCAAACTTGCTGTAGGTACCAAGACCCGGCGTTGGCACATCACACCTGTCCCTGGGCCAGAGCAGACCAGGATGGGCTGGGAGGACCTGCAGGGCCCTTCGGGACACGCGCCCCTTCCTTGCCTCACAAGGGTCCTGGCAATGTGTCTGGACCTGCCCTCTGTGAACATGAGCTACCTCTGTACTGATCTCCCTAGAGAAGGTTCCCCTAAACTGTAAGTTTTCAGCTCCACAAGATCTCGCGCTGCCACCATTTGACGGTGAACCACATGCACAGCCGCTGTTTCGCCAAGGGCACGGGTGTCGCTACATCTCACACGGGTCTTGCTCCTGAAGCAGTGTTGTTATCGCATGTCCACAGTCGCCTGTAAACCTAAGGGTATGTGTTTGGGGCGCCCGAGTGAGCTGCTGCTCAGAAAGGAACGTTATGATTTGTACCTAACGGTCACGGAGGCGGTATCCAGGCCCCTGAACAAAGAGAAGGGACCCGGCTCCGCAAGGCTAGAAGGGAACCAGTGAACGACGGTCCCACTGTAAAGATGGAGGCGGCATCACCCAAGACGGGTGCAGTCAGGCCCGGGAACAGCCAGAGGGGAGTCCTGGCAACAGGAGCTGGTGGTAACCACCGGCGAACTGCCCATGGTCTGGGAGCCCACGTGCTGAGGGGGACAGGCCGCAGGGAACACGCCGGCGCACGCCCGAGCCTCCCAGGCAAGGCGCGCCTCCTCAGAAGGGAAAGGGCCCCGCAGTGAGCCTGGTGGCCCCAAGGTGCTGAAGGATCTAACCACCCGTATGCCGGCTCTATGTTCCCGAGACAAAGCTTGGATTCCACTCGGCTTTCTACATGGTTCTGACCACAGAGGATGCCAATGTGCTGAGGCCCGTGACTAGAACGCGTATCTGTAGGTCAGCGAAGTCAAGTTCCAGTTGTGTGCGCCTATCACATGAGCTCAGTCAGTATGGTCTGGACCCTGAAAAAGAAAACTATTTCTGCAGGCCTTTGAGTCTGGGGGGCCCAGGCCCAGGCATGGCCCTGTGACAGAGCTCGTGAAGCCGTCTCTTGCGGAGGAATTCCTTCTGAAAGCACCCCCATGTGACCCATTTAAAGTCTAATCTGTATTTCATATACCCTCACAACTGTCAGAAACTTTGTCAAAAACACCCAAAGTCAATAAAAAGTGCACATAAAACAAAACATACACACGTATGTACATTTCTGCTTTCAAACACCGTGTGCCCTATGGTATTCATGCCGCGTTACTTCTCTGCGCTGGAATGTAAACCTAGCCCAGACAGCCCCCTGGGGCCCCCAGCGCCCGGGGCCCGCCGCACCTGTGCGACTGGTTGGTGAGGTTCAGCGAGCCGGCCTGGCACATCTCCTCCAGCTGCTTCCTGTTCCCGAAGTACAGGGCGAGGTCGGTGGCGATGATGGCTTTGCGGATGATCTCGAGCACCTGCTCGTACTCGCTGGAGCTCAGGGTGGAGAAGATGTTGTGCCCTTCCAACTGCGGGGACACAAGGAAACACCACTAGTAACACGCAGAGGCTCGCTGCGGGGGACGTTTGTAGTCCCTTGAAACGAGGGAGTCATCGATGGCATCTGGCACACAAATGACAGGACGGGGGCGGGCGGAGGGGGACAAAGAACAGTTGGAAGTGACTGATGCCATTAACATTTTGGTTTCTCTTTAAGATACAACAGTGAAGCTGTCCCTTCCAGTGAACTAATGAAACCATGGTAACATCACTTGCTTCCACAAAATCCCAGGGATTTAACTATGTTCCTAGTTTTGGACATTTCTAATGTATAATTAAAGGGCTGGAAAATGTAAAGTATTTCAGTAAAAATCTTTTCTTCTTAAATTAAAAGCAGTAGATTTTGCATTACACTGATAATTATTAGGCTTACTGAGTCATCTCTATCCCTGGCTACTTCGGCACGCCGAATGCCCGCATGGCTGCTCCTTCATCTGCGAAGACAACGTCCCCCCACCAGAAGACAGTGTCCCTGGGCAGCTTAAGACGCTGAGGGTGGGAGCCCCTCCCCCGTCCTCGGGGCAGGTACAGCAGGGCAAGCCTGGAGGGGGATCTTTTAAAAACTCTTCACAGCAATTCCTCCCTCTGAGAAGTTAATGGGTTTTTTTTCAAGCAGAGAAGATTGAGATAATGAAGATGCATTACATCTGTGCATTCCTCATTTTTTAATTATTTCATTATCAGTCATCATCGTTCTACCTTCACTTGATTTTTAAGTGTTTTTACTTGTCGTACGCTATGATCATTGGCTGACAAAATACATTAAAACAAAATTATTAAAGTGCATTTCTTTACAAAACAGGCATCTCAATAACACACAGTTTGCTTCCTATTACCCTAAAGTGAGGCTGTTTGTGCGTCATTTGTTCTCATTCATCAGAATCTCTCTGTATTATTTACTCTTAAGTTTTCACAAATATTTAAATTATCCTATGACAAATGCAGCAAACAGTTAGCTTTGGTTGGCTATTCTCCCGACAATACTGACCTAAGGCCTTCTGTTTGTACAGCACTCAAACGTCTGGGAAGCACTGTCAAATACACGATTTCACTTTCAAATTACAAGACATAAAGAATAAAGAGTCTTTCACATTCATCTGAAGCTGAGTATTTGCTGAAACACACACAAGCTGCCTCTCTAAAGGGGAACCGCAGGGATTGCAGGTCCTGGTCATCGCAGTCATTTTTACGGAGGCAACCCCTGAGGCAGCGTTCCCGAGATCAGCAGGGCCAGTGCAGAGCGGGCTGGCGCCAGGCTGGGCTGCAGCTCGGCCGGGCGGTAACCATCTCTCTGTTCGGAAAGCACAGGCGAGGGGCTGGGTGGGGCTGTGTGCAAGGAGGCTGCTTCGTTACTGGTGCGGACAGGGGAGGGACTCAGGCACCAGCGTGCCAGCCCCTCCCACCCTCAGCTCCCACAACTTCACTGTGCAACATCACAAAGAGGGAACCTCTCTCCTGCCTCGGACTATGACACCTGCTCTGCTTTGATGCGGTCACAGGCCAGGAAGGCAGCTGCCTCTGCTCTGCCACTCAGTGTCTGTGACTGGGGCTCCCCCACCTCCCCCAGGACATGCGTTCAGCTGCAGCAGCATGTCCCTGGCAGTGCCACACCCATGTGCAATTGGCAGGGCACCACATGCACTTCACGTATTTATGTGCCTTATCGTCTTCATCACCAATAAACCACCCCATTATAGTGCAGAGAATACTCCAGCATGATGCTGAGTGTTTTTAAATCTCTCTGACACAGGGCTATCCCAGAACGGATGCGGCAAACTCTCCTGAGGACCACGTCTGAGTGCCATTCAGGATCACACGTGGACACTCGATTCTAAAGCGTCCATGGTCCACGACAGATGCAAATCCCTGTTAAAGGATCTGTATGTTCTGCCTACGACCTCAGATTATTCTATTACTTTTCAATACCGGAGGAGGAAAAGTCCAGGACAAAACCTTTACAATGGAGACTTGTGACCAGAACGCTTTCGCTGCCACTCCTAGCTGCGTGACAACGCACCAATCACCGAACCTCCATGCCACCCATTGTTCTCATTTGTAAAGGGGAAAGAATTCCTACCTCCCAGGACACTACCGACACGGGAACGTGAGTATGTGCAAAAACTTAAGTTGCTGGCTGACAGGAAGTACTCAGTAAGTGACAAAATGATGACTAGGATGACGATGGTGATACAATCTATCATCGGTGTAATTTTTGCCGTCAGAGTTAAGGGAGGGCAAGAAGGAGAAACAAACACACAAACAGATATTTCCGGAAATGATTTTGGTGGTCAAAGACCATTCCTATTCTGAACACGTCTGTAGGCAAGGACAGATTTAAGCTAGCCTCTGTGTCATGCGTATTAGGTTTTCAATAATGGTAACAATTTTATCATAATTGCAACAGACATCAGCAACTCTTCCTAGTGCAGACAAATCGGAAGAACATGTTAGCTGTTCACGGAAATGTCACTGTTATAAAAAGTAATGAAAATGTCATTGGATCCCAAAATGTTGGGTATAAAGATAACTTTCTTCAAATCTGAACACATTTCAAAGCCCTAGATAATTCAAGATGAATGGAATATCGAGAAAATTTTCTTAATAAGGGGAATAATCATTCCTAATTGGTCTGTTTTCTAAAATTTTGACTTTTTAGTACTTAACACAGGATATTTACAGAAGGCAAGTGACAGAAAAAGAGTAGCTTCAATTTTCAAAACAATTATTAGCATCTGCGAAGGAAAGAGAATAAACGTACTTGATGCTCTGACACTAATGGCTCCGTCACAGTCACTGCCGACGAAGGTGAAGCTCGGGTGAGAAAGCGCAGCCCGTTTCCTTGGCTGTCACTGTCCACACCAACGATGTCTTTGCCTGAGGGCAGCACGCGCCCCCGCCCCAAGCACACTGCTCTGCACGCTTCCCTAAGCGAAGCCTGCAGTCTCCTGTTTGTGAACTTGGCATCGCTGTTTTGCCAAATCTAAATTCTCTCTAATTCTCCCCACTTCTACCTTCACGTGACCACCGCTCCCCACACGCATGGGTCCAGGGGTCAGCAGCCAGCAATTAGAGGCCGACACAGTACAGGGACTCCTTGACTCTGGGCCCGTGACTCGGGGCAGAGGAAAGCTCGCTCACCCAGAAAACCACAAAATGATGGGGAACGGCTGAGGCAGTGCACGCTCCAGGGGCTGGGGGCAGTGCCAAGGGCACACTGCAGCCCCAGCCGTGTCACAGAACAGCATCCTGGGATGGGTGCACATAGGTGCTGAGCCCCGGGATAAGGAGAGACAACCAGAGAAATGCAGCAGAGGACGACACACGTGCAAGTTGAGACGGTGGCCCAGACAAAGTGGCGGCCTGGAGCAAGAAGAATGCCGCAGACACGGCAGTTCTGGACCAGACGACCGTGCGTACGGCACTTGCGTGTCAACTAAGACAGAGAAGTTGCTTGGAGGCCTAGGGGCCCCGATGACTTCTCATCAGGAAAACGACATGCTCAGACGTGCGCAGGGGAGATGGACTTGAGAGGCGCCAGCCTGGAGAAACGGTGGTCCGGGCAGGAAAAGGTGATCGATAGCCAAACGTGATGAAGGCCCAACTTGGAGTGTCAAGTAGTAAAGTCCTTGACAGACATGTGGGAGGCAGCAATGGTCAGAGGTCCCCTCCTGCAGGTGGGGTGCCCCCCGCCACCGAATGCCAACACGGCCTGCACCCAGCCCTGACACCAGTCACCACCGGAAACGGTCCAGATCCCCAGAGCCATGGGCAGCTCAGCAAAAGGTAAGAACACGAGCTTCTCTCTCCAGTTGGTCCTGTGGGCTATTTCTGTCCCACGGCCCACTCTGCAGGGACAGCCCACTGACGCGGGTGGAGCCTTTGGGGACAGGTCTTCCGGCACCCCGGCTGGGACACAGTTGCGAGCCACAGCCTGACTGCGACTGCAGGGTGCAGGCCAGCGGGCAGAAAGCAGAGCGGCGACAGGGCTGGGCCGGGCAGTGGGGCTGCCCTCCTCCCTTCAGGTGCTGCGCTCCGGGACAGGGACCTGTGCTCACTCTGTCACCAAGCGTCCCTGCCAACAATGGCGGGGAGGGACGGCCCTGGGAGGCGCTCGGTGGACACATCTGCTCCGGAACTAACGTTCAAGGGTCAGCTGGATGGGCCCAAGAAAAACGCTCAGAGGTGGATCGTGAGCGTAAACGAAGCAGCAGCTGAGAGTGTGGGGGCTGTAAGGGGTACGGGGCTCCCTGCGTGCGGCCCTGACACGCTCCTCCCTGTCACAGCTCACGTGGAGGGCTTGGTCAGTCTGGGACGCGGGTTCAGTTTTTACCCGTGGGGCCTGTCACCTGGACCTACAGCAGTGCCCAGCTGTGCTGCCCAGCTTTCCATTCGCGCAGCCTACTGAGCCCCGTCTTCCCTGAAAACGGAACACACACGCCCTTGCCGTGGCCTCTCCGGTGGCTGAAACCCCATCTCTAATGCCTGGGGCCTCGGTGTCCTCCAGTGGCTTTTCAGAAGCCAGTGGCACTCCCAAACACCGCTCTGCCACGAGCTCCAGTTCCTACGTCCCGTGCACTCTGGGGCCGCCGCGTCCCGTAGCCCTAGCCCCGCACTGCTGAGGGTTTGCTGCGAACGACACCGGCCGCTGGGGGCCTCACTGTGCACGGCGGCAAACCCGGCGAGTCTCCCTGGCAGTTGTGCCGCGCTGCACCCTACACTTTCCAGTTCGTCCTTCTCCTGTACGAACAGCCTGACGGGGGAGTGAGGCCACGGGAGGCACATAAGCTGGTGCGAGTTTCTACATCTGTCCATTTACAAACAGCACGCTTTACATCTGCACGCTTTACATCTGTACACATATACATGCAGGCACACATGTGCTTACACCCCACCACCTGCTTAGCCTGCTTAGATTTCTAGCTATGGGTGTATCCCCCCACCCATCCATTCGCCCATCCATCCGTCCGTAGGTGATTTAACAGGAAGAACTGGTGTCTAGGGGACGTCAGGAACGGCGGCCATGCACTGCTCTCAGGGACAAAACCAGCCCACGTGCAAGCAGACTGTTCAGCTGCCTGCAGGGTGTGATGTGAAGACAAACCCCTCACATCTGTGCCTGTCACTTGTACCTGGCAGGTCCTCAGGACAGCACCTCACGTCTGTCTGTGGTCACCCCCTCCTCAGGCCAGGACAGGCCTACCAGGCAGGGTTGGGAGAGGTCTGAGCAGGCTGCTGCAGCCACAGCGGGTGGTTCGGGAGAAGCTGGCTGGGGGGTGGGAGTGGGGCGGAGGGTGGGAGTGGAGAGGGCGCCCAGGGCGACCGAGGAAGAATGGTCCCGCACGGAGACACCTGGCGGCCAGCCACTGCCTGCACCTTCCCGACCCTCCCCGTACACACAGGACCCGGAGGCCTGGCTTAGAGAATTTCTCCCCCGTGCCGAGGTAGCGCCAGCAAGAGGGAGGCCGAGGGCCCACTGTCCGTAAGTCAGGCAGACGGCCTCGTCCGGGCTGTCTGCGGGAGGGACGAGCCACTCTGGAGCAGGGGCGGCCTTGCTCAGGCGAGTGTGAGGGGAGAGGTTGGGAGTGAAGGAGGGCACGCACTTTCTGCATGCGGCGACATGCGCCCTTGTCTAGGTCAGTCACCCAGAACATCCTCAACACAGTAAAACACCAGTGAAGGACACAGGAAAAACTGAAAGGACTTCAGGGGGTACTCGAAACACCGAGTCTGCCGGACTGCCAAGATCGACGGTCCAACACGCTGCGGTTCGAGATGATGGGAGCCCGCGTGTCACCTTTGCTGATGCACACCCACTCCGCCTCAGGGGTCCCGCACGTACACACCCCACGCAGCCGCAGGCCACGCCCGCCCGCACCCGGCCCCACGGTACCTGCAGGAGGGACACCGTCTGGGAGAAGTGGTGCTGCTCCATGGTGGACGTGGAGTAGAGCGCGGCGAGCGGGTGGTCGAACTTCTGCAGGTAGCTGTTGCTGAAGCCCCTGTGGTCCAGGTCGTGGCACAGGCAAGCGATCAGCAGCCCTTTGCGCTGGAAAACGACGCGGGCACAGGCATTCAAAACCAAGAGGGGAATAGGGCGGGCCTGCAGCCCATCAGCCCCGCACCCCGACCCCGCCCTCCCGGCCGCGACGCCCCTCTGGAGCTCCCACACCCCGGGCGGCCTGACGCCCGTTAGGCCCCGTTGCTGTTCCGCCTGCAAACTCGGGAGTCAAGTGATTGCTGAGTTTTCCTCCTCGACTCTGCGAACACAGTGTGGGTGGTATCACAGGAAAGCAAATGTCCCCATTCACAGATAAAGGGAGTCCGCACAAGGAGAGGGCAGTCTCATTCCTTCACTAGAAATGTATTCACGGTTCCATTCTAGCAATGCTATCGGTGTTACAAATTATGACGATGACGAGGCAACCATATGTGTGCAAAATGGCTTCGGGAGCAGCGGGAGACAGGTCCAGGGCTGTGGCAGAGGGCCACAGCGGGCAGGGTCATGAAGGCAGTGCGGGGAAGCAGGGCGCTCTGGGAGCGCGGGCTGGGCGGAGGCTGGCTGGGGCCCATGGCTGCAGGCGGGCCTTCCCTGAGAGTCAGAGGATCAGGAAGGTGGCCCGGGGACAGCGGGGAGAGGAGGTCGGAGGAAGACGGCCAGGGTGGGGGTTGGGGAGGCTGAAAACCTCAGAGGCCTCATATTCTGCATGACCGAGGGAACGATGGTGGAATTTCTGCAGCAAGAGATGACAGTTCCCTTCAGCCCACGGCTAGATGTCCCCTGAGGCGGGGGGCCAGTCTCATGGGAGGGCAGAGAGGCGCCTCGGTGAGGGCTTTCCCAGCTTCGCGGGGACCAGATGCAGAGAAGCTCTGCTCCGCGGCCAGGCTGGTCCTGGGCTGGGACCAGCGCGCTGGGCTGAGGTGCTCTGACCCCCCTAGTGCACAGCGGGGCCTGAGTCCGCGAGGCCATCCCGGAACCCCCCACCCTGAGGTTGGGGCTTCCGGTGCAGCCCGTCTCTGGGGGTGGAAGGCCACTTAGATCATTGGTGAGACACCGCAGGGCCCCGGCCGCCTGTGGAGGAGGCCAGGCCGCCGAGGGCTGAGCTGGTTAGTGCCGGGGGCGGCTGGGCAGTGGGCTGTGTCAGTGCATCCCGGGCGTGGGGGCCGTGGGAAGGGGGTCTGGGGTTGCAATCCTTCGGAAGCCTCAACAAGGAAGAGCGGCTACAAAAATCACTCTTTCCTTGGGGTTCCTCTAGTGAAGCTGTAATTGGCGTGTCTGTACTTTCTTATACAAAATAATATGGCGAATGCTGGGGCCCACAAAATGTGCTCCTCCTGATTCACTGAGCCCAGTCTGTCCTGGAACATGGCACACACCCACGACACACGTGTGCTCCGGGCGCGGGTGTGAGGCCCGTTCAGGCCGCTGGACTCGGGGCGCACGCACCTCCAGGTCAGTGAAGAGCCCGCGGCTGTTCTGGAGGATGGCGTACATGCAGTGCGCCACGGTCACCGCGTGCTTCCAGTTGTGGTAAGGGACACGCCGGTAGTTCTTCTTCACAGACATGATGAAGCGGCACAGCTTTTCCAGCTCAAAGCTGCGGGGAGAAGACGTGTGACAGACACCGCGGAGGGTCAGTGCACTGGGCTGAGGCCTCTGGCTCCAGCGCACATGCCCTGCACCTGGGCCCTGCCCTGCGGACCCCGGGGGTCTCCAGGAGAGCCCGGTGCTCCGGGGCCTCCCTCACCGCTCCCTGAGCCTCCGGCCCCTGCAGACAGGAGGCCCCGCGTGGCTCCGCTCTGGCCTGCGCACCGCCCACCAGGGAGCGGGGCCAGCTCGGCCGCAGCGCCCGCGCTCACCCCCGTCCCCTCCTCCCCACGGCGCGGCCCAGACAGGACATCACTCTTCTGCTGCCAGTGTTTCCAACTAACGTTTTCCAAAAAGCACACAGACACGCAAACTACAAATGTTCATACTAGACCACGAGAACTTTCCTTTCGAAATGAATCCAGATTATCAAGGTACTCAGACTGTCGGCGGCAAATGGCTAGATCCCCACACACGGCAGAAGTGCCATATTTTTGTTATACAATACGGTTGTCTTTTATTTTATATTATTACCATGTATTTATACTTATTTAAAGGGTTAGCAACTTTCTCAATGGATTTTAAAGCAGCCTTAAACAAAGGCGCATCAGTACTAAACAGGGCTCTTTGAAATACCAAGGAAATGAGAGTTCAACAAACTTGTAAAAATATTTAGCCTAACCTGTATTTTCTCCAGGACAATGTTCAAATGTCCTAAAAGTATAAGGCATGTCATTCTGAGTTCCAAATGGCCAGCGCTTCGAGGGCTGCCGAAGACACAGCTGGACTTAGTTGTCCTGTGTGCTTCCTTTCAAAACAGTGACTTAGGAAAGTCATTGAGAGATGTCAGAGAAAATGAGGACTTCGACAGGAAAATAAAACTTCAGTCTAGCGAAGCCGAGAGCCTCTGTTGGCCACTCGATGGCTGAGTGAGTCAAAGGGGAAGAAAACCATTCCTCTGGGGCCAGCTGCGGGGAAGACAAGCAACGCGGGAAGCGCGGCCCTGGCCGACTAATGAGTCGCCAGCCCTGCGACGAGGGGGCCTGTTGCTTTGACGCCGAGTCTGAGCGGCACGCGGAGTGCGGGAGTGCAGCCGGCGGTACGTATCTATTCCCAAACCCACTCCGAAGCACGGGTGCTTCCGTTGAGTGGTGACCCCCATCTCTCCCAGCTGAGCAACCCAAGTGTGCCCAGCCTCCGTTGTGCGGATCGCCTGGGCGGCTACGTGGCCGGGAGCCAAGAGCCAGCCGGGCTCAAAGGGAAGTAGGGACAGGGCTGTGGCTCCGTCAACGTGTGTGTTCCCCTTTGTAACTTTAAATATTCAGAAAAAATCATTTGCACATGGTATTTTTTAGTGATCGACCACAAAAGTAGCAAGGCCTATAGGTAGGGGAGTAGGAGGCTGTATCACCCCCCACAGGTTAAGAAGGAAGTTTCCAGGTCTTTCCTACCAGGATGTCCCACAGGAGCGATGGATCATGTAGACAAAAATGCCAGGCCACATGTTTTCAAAAGGACCGATGTCGAAATGGAACCTGAAACAAAATGGAAAGAAGGCTCCGTTCATGCCTGAATATAATCAGTATAAACGTAACAACAAATCAAGAAGGCAACGTAACTTCCTTTCTGCCCTGGAGCCCAGCCATCTCAGTCACACTGCTCTTATATACAAAGGGTTCCAGAAGAAATCCCACGCCTTCCCTTAGGAGCTTAGTTCAATAGTGGCTTAATTGCCATTACTTAATTTCTATGAAACAGTATGTTAACAAAGGATGTTGTGGTTACTACAGGAGCAATGAAAAAGTACAAAAACATTATAACAAATAATACACACATATTACACACAACTTTTAGATATGGGCGGGGCGGGGGGGACGTTACCACATTATTTGAGTTGAAAATTATTCTATCTCCTACTTAAATCCAGAGACAACTTCCATAAATATAAACACCCAAAGTTATTATCTATTTTTCATTTGCTAATTTAGTTAGCAAAGAAAGGAGCTCACTGGCTGGCCGCGCTGGGCAGCTTCTGGGCTCCGTGACGGACTGTCCTCAGGGTTTCCATACACTGACCTTGAGGTTGTGCCCACCTGGGCCACCGGGGCAGTGAGGCCGCCTCAGTCTGATGAACTCCTTGTTTAATTTAACCACAATGTCTTCCCAATTTTAAGGCTATTATCAGCTTTGGATCACTTCTGAAAATCTTCTATGCAGTTAAATACTGTTGGCTTGTACTTATAAATGGGTATACAAATTATCACAAGTTCTACCGCCAGTAATTATATACATTAGCATGATTAGGAAAGAAAGTGTGAAAGCTGAATTAATTATTATTAACTTTAATTTGCAAATTTAAAGAAATTAAAACTTTCAGCCACCTGATATTAAATGCCATTTGAATATTCGCTATTACATAATGTAAACTGCACAAAACCCTAATGAGAAAAGCGATCCTTTAGGTTCACGCCTTTAGAAATGTGCTCAGACTTCTTTTACGATGATGGGATCTGGACAAGTTGTGTCCTAAGATTTGCAATCGCCCAGGAAGGGGAACCAGCGCTGCGAGCCACACACAAGTGACCTGGCGCTGGGACCCAAACTCTACGCCCGTCTCACATGAGGTCGCTCAGGCCGAGCAGCTGCCCCGGGGGCCGGGGGCCGTGAACGAGGCGCAGCGCACTCACAGCTCGATCTCCTTGCACAGCCGCCCGGGCAGCGTGAAGTGCATGAGGCCCTGCCACTCCTCCGCAGTGCAGATGCTGTGGTAGGACAGCTTCTCCATGGTGACCCGGTAGATGCACTCCGAGTGGCGGATCCGATGGTACATCTGGGCAGCAGACCCCAGAGAGAAAACATATGTCATTCAGGTTCTGCATTTGGTGTAAGAGAATAGGAAGTGCGATCGAAACTGCCATCCCTGCCCATTTCTACCCATTTCCACGCACGCTGCAGATGCAACACAAATGACTAAATCCATTTTAAAGGCCTCAGCACTCCTGTAACAAACGTCTCTTTACCAGACATTGTCCCCGGGCAGTGAGACTACCGGGGATCCATGCGCCCGGGCCTCCCTCTGGGACGCCCCGCCACAGGACCTGGGTGGTGCGGGTCTGTTTATCAGCACGCGTCCAGTCTAGCCAGGTGTTTTGTTAGAGCAGCCTGCATGGCTGCGGACAGAGACCAAATGTGTCAAGAGGTATCAAAATGGTAAGCCATTTTTTTCTCCCTTCTTTTATTAAAAAATATTTTTTAATGTATTAATTTTAGCCTTCTTTTAAAATATTTAGCTTAATTCTTGGTGATCTCAAAGTCCTCCAGTCCAGAGAGTCTCTAAAACTGTGAAGTCCTTCGTGGGCAGAGAATTTCGGAAAGGTGTGCCCCATGAACGTGCATTCCTTTAGCGATCACGTGCACATGCACTGAGTTAATGTGCTGCTCATGTTATAAAACACACACTAAAGTAGAAATTTATAGAAAGACCTTTTTTATGTTTTACTTACTGAACAAGGCCTTTCGTTATTACTGAACAATTATACATTTTAAAATAAAAACACTGTAATTCTATGTGTATTATCAGTTGTCAAGCCTTTCCTTTAACACTCTGGGGCAATGCGAACATCAGTGTCTGCTTTGGTTTAATTTGTTTCGGTGCTTTGGTTTGCGGCTGTAATATTCAAGGAAGCTGTGCCAAAAAGTGCGTGGATCCGCTGGGATAAGGGTGGTCCTGGCTGTTCTCAAACATCCACTTCTCATTTTGTTCCCTGGCAGCTAATATGTTGGTTGAAATTAAGATACACTTCTATTTTCACTAATGTCAAACAGTTAATCCTGAAAACCAACCAGCTGAATCTTTATTAACAGGGCGGACAAAAGTAGGTTTGCAGTAGGTGTCAGTGTGTGAAACACCGTATACAATTGTATTATTACTTATTAATTATTATAGTGTTTTTCCATGTGAACAACAGTAAACCTACTTCTGCCAACTACTGTATTATCAAACAGGTTCAAAACAATAAAGCAGCTTGCAAAACATGTTTCCAAAGTGCTCTCTTTGGGATGTGCATCTGTTTGGAAAAGCAATTCTTTTCTTGTCCATGTTAATGCCCCTCGCCGTGCAGACCTGGGCAAATCAAGCTGTACGTGTCCATTTTCTCAATGCACATAATGAGGGCCTCACTCAGGTCTGCCGCGGGACAGAGGCTTTAGCGGCAGGCAGCCAGGACAGTGCCCGCCCAGGGCGCGCGCTGGGCCCAGTGCGGGCGCTGCGCCCACCACCTGACGCAGACGGGACACTCGGTACTTGGCTGCTGAGTGCAGGGATGATAAAGGCTGACCCCTTTATCAAATTCATCCCTAGTCGATCGGTTTCATCCTCATGATGACTGTGTCCACGTCCCTTTAATGTTAAATGTCTTCTGACCCAAACACACAGCCTGCCTGCTCTTAAGTGGTCCTCTTTCCAGGCAACCCGTCTGGCAGGTATTCCCGCCCTGCTGGCTTGCTGGGTCACCCCTAATCGTTTCTTTCAGATCGTAATACGTAAGAAAAAAATTAACTGATCGTTTTAGTTTTAAAGCACTTTTTGTCTTTTTAAAAGGTTATCTTTCCATTGACATACCGTCAATTATCTGTTAAAAATAGAACGGAGATGTTGATCAGAAACCTTGTCCTCCCTTTAATCCAATAAAAGGGGTAAAAGCAAACAGAACTGCAGATGAGTGAAAAAAGAATCAAGACATAATGAGTATTTCTATGGCCCATGTGCCTGGTCTCTTGGGCGGGCGGGCCTCTTACTCAAACAAGGCTGCTGAGCTGAACATCAATAAAAAGAGCTGTTCCATGACCATACTCAGGGCTAGAAGCAATTTTCACACAGGAAACAAGCTCTTATTAAGGATACAATGATTCGTTCAAGAGCAGAAATACCCTGAATTCCCCGGGACCAATACACTTAGTCTGACTCAAAACAGGTAGCAGTTAAAAGGCATCTTGTGCTGCAAAAAGTTTTTTCACATTTATGAGCTAAGTAATTAACTACTTTTTTGTTAAGCCATGGCCATTTCCTTAAGAAATAACAACTTCCAATAATTTGTACTCTTATGTTTGATAATTATTTATCAAAATTTCATAGCATGGTTGTTTTGATCACATACATATTGATTAAGCTCATATAATGTACTGACATGATATACACACCACCCTACCACAACCCCGTATTTTTAACACTCACTGTACATGTTTGTTTTAGAATATTATCTTAAGGTGACTATTAAAATATTCAAAGCATAAATATGTTGTATTAGAACTTTTGTATGGTAACAGAAATACATGTTCAGGGAAAGAAAAGAGTGACGCTAAACTGTCCGACTGCAACAGCGTGTCATCACTTTGAAAGGGACCGCACGGGCACCAGGCTGCACAGCGTTCGGGCTCCATGACATTCACTTAAGATGACAACAATCGATACTCAGAATATACTGAGAATTACATTCTCTACGACTTTTAAGCTCAACGAATGTAAACTGTCACTATTTTTATTTATGGGAAGGACATAGGAAACGTTTGAAGCAGAAAGATATCTGAAAACTGCATTAGTTATCCCAGTGAGCCAAGTGACAGTGGCCATGCCCTGGCGCAGCAAAGGAAGACGTGCACACTTAGGAACTGCACTCATCGAGTTGCAAACAGTTGCTTGCAGTGGTTTACATGCTCTTTTTTGCCATTTTTGTCCCTAGCCTTCCTTAAACTGTTTCCGTTAGTTGTCATATTAATCCTGCAAAACTTGGTTCTATTTCCAAAGAAGGCAATCTCTCTAAATTGCTAAGGTAGTAGCTCCCATTCATACTGACTGAGCTCCCTAAAAAAGGTTAATAAAATTTTCCCCAACTCTGAAATTCCAGTAATATCAGTGAAGGATGAGTAGAGTTTATAACATACTAACTATTCGAGTGATTCAAAATACTAAAATGTCAAAGATGATCAATCCCACACCTTCAAAATGAGCCTCCGTGAGACAGCAGCCCAGTCTGGCAATTGGTGAACAGGCAGGACTGCCACGGGGACTCACAGGTGACACCCAGAAACACCCAGCAGAAGAGCTAAGCAGGTGCAGCCCTGTTCCGCAGCGAACCTGCTGGCTGGTGCTCGGCAGGGCTGTCACTCCTTGGTGCCAGAATGGCAAATTCAGAGCATATCACAAATGACGTGGGGTTAGAGCAGGAAATGTGTTCTCATGGTTCTCTGCGGTTCTAACGGTTCACGTCAGTAGATCTTATGAAATACAAACCTGATGCCTGAACATTTTGCCTTTATTTAACTTCATTTTTTTTAAAAGTAAATTCACCCCTTGAAATAAATGCAAAATATTAAGAGATCTTTTTTCTTCCAAGGCATTTGAAGGTTTTCCTTGAAATACAAACCACCACGAATCATGGCTGCTGGTTTACGTAGGAAACTTACATGGGAAGAAGCCCTTCGACTATGTCACTTAAAAGGTTTTAAGGTTAATGCTGAGCAGTAAGAAAGGCATTTAAAAGCACCACTTACGTTGGCACAGTGCAAGGCTAAGGCGCAGAAGACGGCAAACATCTTGAAGTTGTTCTCGTCCGTCTTGGAGAAGGCCCCGCCGCTGACCTTGTTCACCATCTGCACCACGCCAATCACGCAGCCACGGCTGACGATGGGCATGCACAGGATGTTGCGCGTGGTGTAGCCCGTGTACAAGTCCACCTCTCTGCGGGGCGGGGCGCGGCCGCAGCGGTGCCAGAGAGACCAACAGAAAGGACAGGAGATCAGCACGCACTCTGTCACATGTTTCAAGTCAGCTTTGCGATTCACGCGTTTCTGTTACAAATGACTACCACGGGAACTGTTAGCTTCTAAATTCATGGACCATGTGGCATTTGAAAGCATTTTATTAAAACCTTTTCAAAAATTTTCTAACCACTTTTTTGTTTTCAAGAGATTTTCAGAACAGCATCTGGAAGGCCTTCGGCATACTGACAGGTTTTCAGTACCCAGCGCTGCTAAGAAGACACAAACGGTCGATCCAGAGCAAAACACAGTAAGCCTGGTCGAAGGGCACGTTCCTTCGGCCCTGGTTATGTTTCTGAGAGACGGAGCTTGCTCAGCAAACTAAGTGGGATTCAGGGCAGGGCAGCCCGGCGCCCTGCCGTGCTGAAACGGAGCTTCACTGGAACACAAAGCCACGCCGTTCCTTAGGCAACTGCCACGGGCCCGCACCAGGGACGCCATGGCCTAAAATGGCAAAAGCACTTGCTATCTGATTCTTAACAGAAAAGGCTGGTCGACTTTGACTTAAAGGAAATACTTGCTGGGAATCAGGCCCTCGCCCAGAGGCAGCCAGCCGAGCGAGCCCACTGGGCCGGGCCGCTCTCCCGGAGGCTCCCCGAGGCGGGCCCCGCTGCGGCTGCAGAGTGGCCCGGCCCTCCCACAGCTGAGTGTCACTCCAGGGTGGGGGGTAGGTCACATTTTATGTATCTATTCGCCAGGTAACAGCCAGTTTGTAGCAATTATGGATAACGCTGCTTGGAAGATCTGTATACACATCTTTGTGCTGACAGGCATGTTGTCACGGTTCTCGGAGAGATACCCAGCAATGGAGCTGACTGACTATAGCGAATAACGCTTAACTTCACGAGAGACCGCGACACTGCTTTCCAAAGGGGTTGTGCTGTCACCCACTTCCATCAGCAGAGCCTGAGCCTCCCTGCCCCTCCGCTCCCTGGTCCGCCCTTGTTCACGCCGACCTTTAAAGCTGCAGCCATTCTGGCCGGGGTGCGGGGGGAGCTCACTGTCAGCTCAATTCCCATCTCCCTCATGCCGAGCATCCTGCAGTGTGTTTAACAGACGTTTGTGTCTCTCATTTTGTGAAGTGTCTGTTAAAATCTTGTGCCCCCTTTATTAAACTGGGTTAACTTATTATTAGGTTAGAAGAGTTTATATATTCTGGATATAAGTATTTTGTCAGATATATGTTTCATAAATAGTTTCCCATTACTTGTTTCTTGCCTGTTCATGTTCTTAATAGTTGACCTACACATTTTTATACAAAGGTTTTATAAAAGGATATATGAGTATTTTCAATATGTAAGCACTAAAATAACAAGTTTGGGGTTGGTTTTTTTCTTATAAATGAGATTTTCAGCACGTTTTTTACTGATAAAACATAACTAGGATATGTGTGTTTAAATACAAGTTGTGTGTATCTGACATTAATCAACTACCTGATAAAGCTTCCTATTATTTGTTTGATTTAAGTGTCTCTTAAAATAAACAACGTTCAGTTTAACTGAACACGCTGGTCAAAATACCTAAACTATTACTCCTTAATAATCACAGCATCAGTCTTAAGGTTCAGTTTCTAGAGACTTATTACAATTACATTTATATAATTTGGTTCCCAGTTCTCCGAAGAAGCAGCACAAAGCAGCGGAAAGCAAGGCCCCCGCCAGCTGCCCTGACCAGCCTCGGTGGCGGTCGACGGGAGCCACGGCGCTTTCAGTCCCTGCTTTGCGTGCCGGGCGGGGCGGACGGGCATTTCACGAGTGAGTTCTCGAATCGTGAGAGCAAAAGCGAAACGACGAAATAAGCATTACTGTGCCCAATTCAAAGATGAGGAACCTCAGGCTCAGAGATTAAGTCACTTTCCCCAGGTCACCCTAGAGCTAATAAACAGCAAAAGGCAGGGCCCGGCCCAGCGTGACGGGGAGCAGAAGCTGCCGTACCTGTTAAAGCGCGGGTCGGCATAGGCATCTGGAATGTTCAGCACTTCCCCCGTTCTTGCCACCTGACCAGCAATCCCTTTCTCAATTGAAAACCTGCACACATAAAAGACAGGGACAGGAGCATTAAAATACAGCTGTTGTGACATAATTTGAGAGTTTACTGCCACCGAACAGTGAAAGGAAAAGCAGCGTTGCATTGTAAATGTTCATATTAACTTTACATTTACATATTCTAAGTCATCTTAGTATTATAAAATATGCAAAAGCAGAAAAACATTGCACAGTAATTGCTTAGGAAACTTGATTTAAGATATAATTCAAAACATGAGCCTTTACCGAACCACAAATTGAAACTGAAAAATTAATTAGATTCTCCTGCACTGACCAATAACATCTTTATATGGGCAAAATATCTTAAAATTTATAATATGCGTCAACATAAATTTTATTAGTTAATTCTCACTGTGGTGTGAATTGAGGCCTATGTGGGTTCGGTAATTTGCTAAAACTCCTAAAATACAATGACACAGTGAAAACAAGAATTCAGGTCTACAGCAGTGTACTTCCTACCAGACATGTAACCTAAATCCCAGGGATGACTGATCTTGAAATACAACATAGGGCTGGAGTTTTAAGGCATTTGCAATACAAGCACTATATAAAAAACACCACGATTTAAAACTTCTGCTATTTTTACTTCTCTGTTTTGTTAAACTTAAAAAGTCAAAAGACAAGCATTATCTAAAATACTTAATTATGTTTTGATACTTAATATCAACATTTTCTCTTATAAATACATTCTCTCATATAGTTTTGATTACAATATTATCAGTCACATACTCATTTTGAAATTTAGTTAACAAATATGTCTACAATCTATACTATCTACATATTTCAATGGCTGAAAAATAACTTTCATAATATTACATTTTCAACATTATAGGAGATCACCATTATTGAAATAAAGCGCCACCGTAAGGATTTTCACTAAGAAAAATTCTAAAGAGAACCGAGACAGACACTCTCAAAAGGAGGTTGGCATCGCACACAGGCCCCACCCTGGGCTTCTCGTGCCGTGAACCACGTGAGCACAACACAGCCGGGAGCTGTGAGCAGCGCTCCAGAGGCCGCTGCTGCACGGTCCGTGCCAGGTCTCTCGGTGCTGGGCAGTGTGACCATGGCTTTGCTCCACGTCCTAGGCGGCTGCCTGCCATCCACGGCGGGGCCCCAGTCAGCTTCCAGAGCTCCCGCAACCACGGCCCACCACTGCCTCCCCGCAGCCGGCACAGGCTCCAGTGGGCCCGATCCCCACCCTGCGAGGGGCCACAAAACCCTCAGTGCAGCAGAAGTGACTTCACCTAAGTGACCACATCCACACTGACTGAGGTCTAAAAACAGACCAACCAAAATATGACAATGAAAAAACTAACTTGGGCCTGGAGGTCACGTTCCGTGGGTGTGGAACACAGGACAGGTCCCCCGGGACCAGGGCAGGTGGTGCCGGTGGGGGGCAGTAGTGAGGGGCCGGCAGGGCAGGCCCCTTCACATCCGGTTAGGTCTCTCACCTGGCAGACGGCCCACTGAACAGCCATTCTTAATGAATAAAGGTCAGGGCTTTCGCAGGGTGTTGTAACTACCAAAGCACTCAAGGGTTTTATGTGCAAAGTAGTTAAACAAGACACACATAGGAAACAGAAAGCAAATGTCTAAAAACATTTCAATTTTTTTAATGTTAAGCTTGATTCTTGAAGGTTTTGTGACAGTGCTCCTTGCAGGTGTTCAGATTGTGACATTCTGTTCATTTATAAGTGACAAAAGCTGCCACTTACAGAACGAAGAAGGCTTTAGTTTCAAGAAGCAACAGAAGTGTGTTAAATGATTGGTTAAACCAACTGCACAGTTACAGAAGGACGTGTGGACGTCCTCCGACACCGCAGGTCAGTGCCCACCGTGGTCTGGACTTTGAGACGGCCCCAGGGGCTGGGGAGCGGTGGGCGCCTGGCAGTTTAAGCACACCCTGCTCCTAGATACAGGAAAACCTGCAGACCCCATCCAGCTGGGGCGCGCCTTTACCTACCTGGGAGCACTAGTAAGTTTTTCCAACATGATTTCCAAAAGGACCGCCTCCGGAAGACGGCATTTCCAGGAGTGACGCTAAAGCTTCCTAGGCGCGGTTTCGCTGGCACTGCAATGTCATTCCCAGAAGCACTACCTTCAGGAGGCGGGTCCTGGTGGGAATGACATCACAGTATGACAAACACTGTCAGCGCACCTGCGAAAGGCACAGAACAATGGGTGACAGAACACCTGTGCCGCCGCACTCACAGCACACGGACAGCCCACTTCCGGCTGTACCTGATCTCTTTGGTCTTCTTGAAGATGGGCTTTCCCTCCTTTTCCTCTCCAATATCAAAAAGGTCCGAATACAGCTCCTTGTTCTTATGGTCCACCTGGAAAAGCGCACAGCGGTCCGCGTTCACCAGGTTCTTTGCGTATATCTAAAGACAACGAAGCAGGATAAGCCAATGAGAAGCTCAGAGCGTCTGGGTAAACCTGATCACAAATAAATATCAACTTCGGCTATTCTACACTCTGACGGGGTGGGAAGTTAGCATGACAACTGGCGAGATAAAGGTATGTAAACACAAAACAGAAAATGCATAGTCCATGCTAATGTGCTAACACTGGCAGACCTCCACGTGGAGAGAGAGGTGGCTGCAGGCCCCCGCCGCGTGCTGGGTGTTGGAGTACAGCTCAGCCCTGAACCAACCCCCACACAGTCAAAATTCCACATGTAACTTTTGACTCCCCAAAACGTAAGTATACCAGCTGCCTCTTGGTACCCACGGATGCTCAAGTCCCCTATAGACCAGCAATTTTCAACCAGTGCACCATAAGAATTTTTAAAACATGCCATAGTTGACTATTTATTTAGTCAGGGCCACTGACATCTTTTCCCGTAGATTGTCAAATTAAAAAAATGACAACAGCCAACACAGCAATAGCTGTCCGGTGTGAATGAATCAGAACTGTACCTATTTTGGGTCAGATCGGCAGAATTTTAGTAATCGGTTTACGTGTGTCATGAGATTAAAAAGGTGGAAACCTGCCGCTGTCGTTAATGGCAGAGGTGAATGCATTCGGTTGGCCTTGCCCGTCTGCAGACTCCCCGCCGCGGATCGAAAACAGCCAGGTTTGAGTGGCCCTGCGCGGCTCACGCCTGTGTCGTGTGAAGGCGGGCTGTACTAGGGCCCCCCGTGCGGGGAGGAGAGCACCCAGGGGTCTGGCTCGCTAAGAGTCTTTCTGCTGCCCAGGCCCCTCTTCCAGACCCTCTCAGAACCCCGCCCCACCCCCTCCATGGTCTGGGCCTCCGTCTGCTCAAAGTGGCCACTCTGACTGGCTGGGGTTTGTGACGTGCCATTTGTCAAACATATGAAATACAACCCCTAATGTGATACACGGTACCCCTGTTTACATTAGTTGTATCTTATTTGCGTCGCCGTCTAATAATGGGTAGCAATTACTAAGTGTTTAGTAAGTGCCAGGTGTTGCCTATGCACTTTATGTGCATTAACTTGCTTAATCCTCACACTAACGATTTCGAGTCAGGAAACATTTTTATTCCCAGCGTACACAGCTTAGGGAAATGGAGGCACAGACGGCAGCCATGCGTCTGCCACCATCACGTGGCTCGTGAATGGCAGACCAGGTATCTGAGCTCCTCTGACCGGTCTCTGCAGCCTATGCTTCACTAATGAACGCGCTTTTCCGTTTCTGGATGAAAAACCGTGTATTCGCTTCATTGGCCTTTTATCACCTTCCTTCAACAAGTGTTTCTCCAATGCCTAACTGACCCGCTGTCCCCAGTGGGGCGGGCCTGCAATTAGGTGGCAAACAACACGTTTACTTATGTTGAGAATTCTGGCCGCCTCAACCCTCCAGAGAATGGACGTGAAACCCTTCCTTAGAGGAAAAGGGACTCTCTGAGAGCAACAGGAGTCCCAAAGCCTATGCGGGAGGGACGGGGGGCAGTAGGCCATCTCGTACAAAGCCAGCTGACGGACTGAATGAGAACAAGCCAGGGCTGCGAGGTGTCCCGGCTGGGCCCCGGCTCCCGCTTCGGTTCCACGCCGCCGTCATCGCTCTTCGCCTGTCTCAGTCGCTCCGCCAGCACTGGCTCGGCCTCAGAGGCCAGCGACTAAGCGGGTCGGGCCCTGTGAGCATCGCAAGGTCCAGCTGCCTCGTCCCCCCATTCGCCTGCGGGCTCTGCGACAGCAGGCGCTGCTGCTTCCCTCCCAGTGCTCCACGGGCCGAGGACAAGGCCCGGAGCGGAGGCCAGCTAAAGGCCACAGGCCACCTCCCGCCCACTGCCTGCTTTCGTAAGTGAAGGTTTCGGGGAATGCAGCCTTGTCCGCTCCTTTGCGCACCGTTCACGGCCGCTGCAACGGGCGGAGCTGAGTGGTCACAACGGGGTATGGCCCGTGAAGTGTGGCCCGTGACACATATCTGGCTCTTTACAAAAAGTGTGTCCGCCCTGAGGTCAGAACATGTAAAATCTCCATAACCTAAGACCTGTCACTGCACATCTAAGGAAGGGCGAAAGTGAAAGGTCTGGAGACAGGGCTGGTGCAGGGCTGCTGGCCAGCACAGACCCGTCCACCACCTGGAGACGCTGTAAGACCCTGAATTGTTAAGTAATAGCAATAACCCTGTTCTATTAAGATTAAATTATCTGCAGCGAATTTGCATCCCTGGTGCCCAGTGTCATGTTAGTTGGTTAATACTCTGTCACGTGTTCATGTTAATAATTAGAAAAATCTGGATAAAATGAACAATTTTCTAGAAAAAGGAAAGGAACTTAGGAGTTGAAAAGTTGGACTAGATACAGAATCATAAAGACAACTGAAAAACTGTCAAAAAATTATATCCATAAAAGTCATTAGGTCCAAATGATTTCAAATATAAAATTTTTAAAGAATCTTTAACAATTAAATTCCCATCCAATTTACACTGTTTTAAGTTCAGAAAGAACAAAACTTCTCCAGTTATTTTTGCAACCCCTATGTCAATGATACTAAAAACTGGCAAAGATACTATAAAAAAGAAAATCACAGCCCAATTTTCCTTGGAAACAGAAGAAAAATCGTACATAAAAATAGTAGCCAATTAAAGGTAGGAAGAAGTTACCAAACACATTACAATATTTTAAAATTTATTTAGAACTGTGCAGTGTCATAAAGTCTATTATTATAATTATAAACAGCAATAAAAAATCACAAAATTATGATTGTCACAAATTTATGTAGTACAACAATTGTTCATGATAAAAAACTTTTAGCAAAATGGAACAGAAGATATGTCTCCGAATCATGTACTTCTGAAAACGACAGTCTACGGCACATGAAATGGTAAAATACCAGAAGCACTCCATCAAGGCGGAGACACTAAAGTTAAGGCAAAGACATGCCCTCATGCTTATTAACACACAACTGGGCAAGAATAAAAGGAGTGGGGACATCCCTGAAGAGGCAAGTTTTACTATTCAGTGATAATGTTATTAAAATGTCGAAAACTCAACTGCAAAGCCACTATAGGCAGTGAGGAAGGCTTCTGTTGTGAGGGCCTCTAACCACGCATTTGCCTTTTCATTCTCCCCACATTGAACGGATGCTCACGGGCGGAAAGGAATAACTACAGGAAACCTAGACCCGTGTTGGCATTATTTATGAACTCACACCAACTCAAGGCAAGTCTGATGTGTGAGAGAAAGACCACCCTCATGAGGTGCAGTACAGAGGAGAAGTAGGTATAAGCACCATTCAGAAGAATGTTTGAAGTGTGTGGAAATCTATAGAAATCCGTTCAGCAGAACCCCCTGGTTCTGGCCACAGAGCCTCGGGAACAAGTGGAGGCATCTGTTTCACGAGGACCGGGGGTGATGGGTCTCTCCTGTCGTTTGGTGCTCAGCGGTTAAAGATGCTAAAGGTCTGCAATGCTCAGGTCCATCCTGTGTAAGAAGGGGTATTCTGCCCAAAATGTCAGCACCTTCCTCAACGGAAAACACTAAACTAGATAAACTGGTAACCTAGAAATGTAAAGATCACCCAGCTTTGCTCAACGAGAAATAAGAAACCTCATCTGTATGACCAAAGAGCCTTTCAACAAATCTAAGGGCGTGGCCCTCGTATGTCCCCTAATCCAGGGTTATCTTTCCGGACACAAACCTGATTTGCTCCCTGCAGCTCATCAGTCCAACTGCTCACATTGGGAGGCCGCGCCAGGGAGGCCCGGACAACATGGGCCTCCCGAGGGCCTGCCTTCACAGCGGCGCTCCACTCCTTCCTCCCTGGAGTGCACTCCAGCCTCCCGTGGCCCTGCTACTTCCGCATCCCCTCAGACCCGCAGGCACCTCCGGGACACCCTGGTGCGGCCCCCGCGACTCGGTCTCATCTCCTGAGCTTCCTTCCCCCCACTGCGCTCTGCTCCTTCCTTCCCAGTCCCTCCTATGGCCGCATTTCACACTGATGCTGCTCTTTCATCAATATCTGCCTGCCTGTCTGTCTCCACCCTCGACGATCAGCCATGAGGCCGAGACTGGGAAGGCATCTGCTCACCATGTCAGAACTCCAGCTGCTATCTGGACGTGAAGATAACAGATGCCCCAAGATGCGTTTTAGCAAAAGTGGACTAATGAAAACCTAAAGGGATCAATGTCATAAAAAAAGCTGGAAAGAGAATCACAGATCTACCCCTAGTAAGACCCACATGGTTTAACAGGTGGTTTATATCAAATGTGAAGGAACAAACAACTCACTTATTATTCATTCCATCTTTGCCCGTAGAAAAGAATGGAACATTTCTCAATTCATTTTATAAGTACAGCACAAACCCGAAACCACCGAATGGAATGCTTCACGTGGATAAGCAGTGTGATGCATGAATTATAAAAGACTTTCTAAAAACATTAATAATATAAGGACTAGTCAACAAGTGTTTCTAGTGCTCCTGGTACAAGCTCTGTTGCTATATGCTGTATCTTCGTATTTTTACATTCTTAATACTTTTCACATCTTCACAAATTTCTTGTCTTCTCATAACGAAGTAAGTTATCTTTTACTGTGCAATAAAGTATTCTTTTTACTGTCAAAATAACACCATCGACGTAACTAATTACTGAAGAAGCGTGCTGAAAGTATCAAGCCCTAATGTCACTGTGGTCACCCTTGGTCACCTTCTGTCTCACAGGACACGGACCATAAAACACCCCACACTCTCTGGCCCTGGAATCAGAGAGAAAGAGGCCAGAGAACAAACACCATGAAATCTAGAGATAAGGCAACTCCTTTATGGGACAGGGTTGCTGTATATTTAGAGAAAAACCAGGAAAACGGGAAGGAGAAAGACCATTTATCAAAATATGCGACAGGGCATACATGGTCTCAATCAAGCCCGGTCACCCATGGGGGACAGAACGTGTCACTCTGTCGGGGAACACTTCTTCAGCAGAGTCTCACGTGGATAAAACTCCACATTGCGTGGCCATCGGCCCCATGTGCCTGCTGGCCTTCTAGAAGACAAGAGGAGCTCAGGCCGAAACTAAGCAGAAGGAACGGCCGCGCCCGCGAGGCCCGAGTGGGAACCCCAATACAGCCAGCATGCGAAGGTGGTTTGAAGACAGTAAAAAGAAACAGCACGTTTTCAAAGCTCGCCATTAGGCGACGAAGCACTCTGAGGTGTTTTTCAAAACATTATTCAAAACCCTCCAAAACTAACAGAAGTGATTAAAAAAAAATCAAGACGCTACCCCAGGTCACTGTTCGCCCACTGACAGCAGTTCGCACGTCTATTGCACTAAAATGTCCCATCCCACGTCAGATGCGCATCTAAGGTTAAACAAAAGCATTTCAAAACAAGGCAACATACCATTATGTGTTCAAGTAGAGAATCTATTGCGACTATGTTATCAAAATATGTCCTGAAAAAAAGGACATGAAACATGTCAGTAATCTTATTGAGAACACTGGACACATTAAACTTTGAATACACTCCCCAGTTTTGTCTACATTTAAATAAAAAAAAACAAAGATAGATGTCTGATTTTTGTCATCTTGTGGAACAATTACGATATTTGAAAGCGATAAATGAAACTTTTTACTGACTTCACAGTATGAGGGCTCTAAGTTCGGAGAATGCATTAAGTAACTTTTATCAGAAAGCACTGATGTGGAAAGGAAGTTTGTAGTATTTAACTAAAACTATGAAGGAGTAAAATTGGGTTCACCACATTTAGTATCATCATTAATAATTTTGATCTGAAATAAAAACATTAAGCTAAATCTCATTAATATGGTTAAAATGTAAAATGCCACTAAAAAATGGAAAAGTCCAAATGTCGTGTAACTGCCCTGAGAAAGCCACGCATTTACTGCAGAAGAACTATCAGAATACAGGTGGTGCCAGGGCCGAATGGCCTCCCGCAGCAAGGTACACGCCCATCATCATGAACAGCAAGGGCGTGTTCTGGAGTGGCCGGTAAACACATGAAAAGGTAAACCTGAGAAACAGATGAATTGCTAGGCATGTATTACACGGACATAACAGGCAGCTAGGTGTCCTCAGGGAGAATCAGCTGGCGCGGCTTGCTCTCAGGACAGGGTTGGGTGAGCTGAGCGAGGCACTTACAGTAAAGACAGCAATAAACAGCGCCTTTCATCTACAGACAAATTATCGGCTTGACTACGCTAAGACTCGGAACGCACTCACAACCCTGTCCACTGAGGAGGACATGGCAAGGGAGGTGGTAAAGTAAGTGGATTTCGAACTGCAGGGTAAACTCAAAGTGTCATGGGAGGGATTGAATGCACTTTGGAAAACTTACAAGATATTCAAATACATGAACAAGAGAAGGGAAACGGCTTCCCGCTGTATGTGTCTGAAATAACAGCATGTGTCCCATAGCTGTTGTTTAATTTTATCTCAAAGAAAATAGCTGAACTAGGAGGCCAAAAAGGGTCTCATTCAATTCCATATTTCTCCAATTTTCTATTTAAGAAAACAGAGTAACGCAAAGCAGCAACTTCAGACCAATGAGGAATGGGCGTTCTGAGACTGAGCAGGTCCAAGTGCACCTTTGTCCTGTAGTGAGCTGGGGGGACGAGACTCTGGCCACACCTGGCGGCTCCACGTGCCAAAGGGAAGCACACGGGTCAAAAGCCCACGTGAGCCTGGGTTTCACTAGCGCCTGCGACCGCTTCCACTGCAGCCCCGGGAGCTTCCCCAGGTTGAGCTCCAGGACCGTGGAGCTCTGTCTCTAAGTTACACCTGAGCTACTATACATAAGAAAGCTAAAATAATAACAGCAATGACAGGTTTTAATTGACCGACATTTGTGGGAAATGCCTGAAAGGGCTTCGGGGGAAAAATGAACGAAAACGTTTCTTCTCCGACTGCTGCTACTTTTCTCCCACAAATCAGAGACACCTGGTGTCTCCGGCAGGTTCCGATGAGTCTACGTAGAAAACACACAGCAAACTGTGAGTTAAACCACTCGCACAGACATCTGCGCTCTGCGCCTGCAGCATGAGGTTACGACTGCAGCGGTGGCCTGTCGCCGCCAGGCCTGCACCGAGCAGCAGCCGCCCAGCCCTCAGTGAGCACTCACTTTGAGACGTCGAGCAGGAAGTCGTTCAACTCTGTCTGCTTGGCCAGGCCTCTGCACACCTGCCGCAGGAGAGAAAGGCCATTAATGACGGGAGCTCTTTGCATAGTTAAAAGGAAACACTCCAGAAGACTGCCGACCTTATTTTATTCTAAAAGGCACAACACAATCACTTAGTTTATGATGTAACAATAATATCAATAACAATTCATTTATTCTTGAATGCTTAAATTGCTAAACACTTCATATTTATGACCTCACATGACCTGCACGGAACACGACAGGGCTGGGATGCACTTTCGTGACTGCGGCACGAGGTCACTTTGAAACGGTCCAGTCCCGGAGGCGCGCAGGGAGGGTGCCGGGCTGCAAGCCGCGAGGTCAGCCACCAGAGCCACTCTTCAAAGCGCGTCACTGGTCACACAACGGACTTGGGCGCGTCTCCCACCCACACCCTCTCCTGTCGGGTCCCGGACGCCCTGCTCCTCAGGCCATCTCCCTACACTGAGTGCCCTCCCCTAGTACACAGTCCCTCCTTAACCCGGGTCGGCTGAAGCGGACTTAGGAAAACAAAACAGCAACAAAAAGAAGTGGGAGATACGAAGTGGAACTGGAACCTACGGCATCCTCACTCTAAACATCTAGTTACCAGGGAAACTCGGTGCAGTCTGTAAATGAGATCATTTTTTCTAGAGAAACAGGCACCTGAAATTTTAAGGTTTATGTTTTCATCAACCATTTGGTATAGAGGAAGCTTTAACTTAGGAAATGGAGTCATAAAAATATCAATGTTACTGCCATAGGAGATTGTTTCTGGGCTTTTAGTGGAAAACAAAAATCACAATAGGACACATACCATTTTATTGCACACATGATATACAATTATATATAAAGATATAAAAATAACAGCAAGATATTTAAGGCAGAAAGTAAGTATATGTAAGTGAGCGGTTAAAAACTTTAGACATAACAAACTAAGATGCAGACATAAAGCACAAGGCTCCTTCCTGCCCTGCCCCCACCCCCGGACGGAGCTTGGAGCAGCTCCCCACCAGGAGCCCCCCAAACGCCGCAGCCTCACCTGCACCTGATGAATTGCGACGGAAGCCCAGGCAAGGTTTGCGGTTGCAACCTGAAAAACGCGGATGGAAAACATTTTTATTAGCCATGTACAGACATCCCTACAAAGGACTCTTGCAAAAATGTATGTGAAAAATATTTGGAGGTCACTGTACTTTTGAGTAATTTGCCAAACACAAAGCATCCGATATGGACAAGATTTCTCTTTTACACCCCCCCTTTCTTTCCAATGGAACTGAATGCTTCTGTGTTCCTCTTCATTTTGGATAAAAAGGAAAACAATGGATTAAGAGCACTAGAGTCCAATGATTTTATCATAAAACAATTATTTTCAGTTTAATAAAAACTATTTAAAAGGCCCCTAATGACCACTCTGAAGTAATGAAGTAGTTCTCACGCTTGGCCAACGAGTCCCCAAGTCACCAGCTATGTGGCCGCTCCTGTCACCCACTCACTGAGCCTGTTTCCTGGGCGCCCACGAGGTGCCACGAGGCACTGTTCTCAGTGCTGGAGGCTTGGCACCAACGCCCACGGGGCCGACATGGGCCTGGAAAGGGCGGGACACAACGGGAGCAAGTGCGCCGGGCACCGGCAGGCAACAGGCTCCGGAGGGAAGGAGGCACCGCGGAGGGCGGGGCCCACTGCACAGGTCTCATGCTCGGGCCTCACCCCACGACGGGCCCCCGTCCCGGTCATCGCTGCAGGAAGGGCTGGACACGGGGAGGATGAGGACACCCAGAGGCTCTGACCAGCGCTGAGTGTCGCCCAGGGCAGTGGACGGGAGGCAGGTCCCTGGGCGTGGCAGGCAGACTGTTGTGATACTGGATTCCAATGTGAAAGAGCGAATTCCAGTTCTGGGAGAGGGGACAGGATGGTGCCTGAGACTTTACTCAGGACACACTCTAGGAAGGTGGCATTTTTAGGAAAACATCAAGACCCCCAGAATGTGAAAACTCTCCAAAGTCATCTACTACTTTATTTGATTTACAATAGGGCATATTATTTTATTGTTAAAATGGATCCTTACTTTAAAAATGCCCACAGTTCCCGTTTAATTATTCCCCTGTCTAGATGTTAACTGCAAAACAAAACTTTCTAACGTCTAGGCGTCACTGCTCAAACGCATTCACCGGGCTGCGGTTCAGCGGACGGGCGCGCAGGTGGCGACCACATCGGCCCCGCGCAGGCCCGGGCAGCAGGGCCAGGCCTCACCTCCTGGTGGCTCAGGCAGAAGGCCTCTTTGCCCCAGTGCCGGTGCAGCTCCAGGATGCCGACGAGGTCGCCAATTGCAGTGACAATGGGCAAACAGAGGACGGACTGGATCCGTGTCCCGGATTCCAGCCCAGTGCCTCTTGGAAAGCGTTCATCCTGAAAAATAAAATGGGGAAGGCTGTAAATCCAGAAAACGAAATGGAGTAATGAAGTTATGATTCTTCTTTCCATCAGAAATCACCTAATGCTTTTCATCAATAACAAGCAAGCCTTTTCAAGGAAAAACCAAATGGTCGTGGTCACGATAAAAAATGCTTATCTTTAGCAACATGGAACTTATCTGCAAGTCCTGCTTTGATATTTACCTTTGCATAAAAGGATTTAACCAATTAATGTATATTAATTATCAAGGCCTGCATTTATTATTCATCACCTTCTATTGTGCCAGAACTTTTGTAAGGGCTTTGTAAGTACCATGTCACAAGTGAAGATTACTCCGAATGTAAATACCATATGGATGAAATTATACGTAACATTTTTCTCTTCTATTCTGAAGGTTACAATAACACAAAAGTGGATGTTAATGATAGTCATTCTAACTGAGACTCAAAGACTCATATTAAATATTCAAATCATCCAATAACTACTAATTTTATATCATGAGGAATGAAATTGGTTCTTTGACTCTAATAATCTTCTAGCTAAGCAAAATCTCTCTAAAGAATATAGGGAAATCAAATGAATTAATATCAAAATACCAATTCTATTTATTCAATTTCTGGTGGCTGTGGGGTGCTTTTCATGAGTCTAGAATAGTACAAATCTATCCTCACAATTTATAAATCTTTTGAAAGTTTACATATATAATTCAACATTTTAAATGGCAACTTACATAGTATCTACTTTTAATACCTTTTAAAATTGAACTCTGACACGTAACACTGCGTGTAACACATTTACAGACTGTGACGCGACCGCCATCGCAGCCTTTAATTGGCACCTCTGTCATATGCCATGATTATCTTTTCTTTTTGTGACAGGAATAATTAAGACCTAGTATCCTAACGAGTTTGATAATTACCATATCATTGTCTATATTCAACTACGTTATACAACATTTACTTTAACCACTTTCCTTTTTCTTTCTTTTTTTAAAAGTAAAGTAACTAGTTACCTGATTAGCTCAAGGTCATAGAGATAGAGGTAGAACCGAAACTAAAGCCCAGATTTCAGGAGTCTAATTAATAATTCTTCAGAGCAAATTCATTCCCCCCAGAAACCTGTCTGTGCACTTGTCGCCTCGAAAGACTAAGCTCGCGCGGCCACACTGCATCGCCTCACTCACGGGGATCATGGGCGACCGATGCCACACAGGGGTACCCTGCTGCCACACCCCCCGGGCCTGCCCACGGGGCCGGGGGAGTGTGTGAGGCAAGCTTAGGCTGGAGGACTCCCGTGCGCATTCTCGGGGGCCCCGCCAGGCTGCCCAAGCGGTGGGGTGGGGGCGCGGCCCACAGGGAGAGCGGAGGCCCTCTGAGCCCAGCCAGTTCCCACGTTGGGGCCCACTGATGCCAGGCGTGTAAGCAACCCAGCCAAACGCAGCCCAGAGCAGCAGAAGGGCCCGGTCCACAGTTCCCAGTTCGTGGGAACCGTAGGGTGCCGTGTGGGACAGAACTAAAACTCGGGGTCGTGTGCCCCAGCAACAGATGTGTACTGACATACACCCTGCTTGGACACGAAACACAGGACAGCCATCAGTTCGCTCTCACGGAGGAGAACGTGCATGTGTACGCTTCACCGCACCAGCATGTGTTCCAATGAAACTGTTCCGGTCTAGCTGTTCGTGGGCATGCAAGTTAAGGAGCTCTGAGTACAAAGAACTCGTTCACTTACAAATCCACTTACTGACCTGTATCTTGCTTTAATGCATTAATAAAATACCTTAAATTGTAACATCAACATGATATGCCATCTTTCTTAAACACTTCAGGTTTCAAACAGCACTCAGAGGGAGGAGCCACGTACCCCAAGAATGTCTTCCACGAGCAGCGTTTTCCGAGACTTGGCCACGTAGGCGGAGGTGGTGGTGCCCTGGGCGATGGGCCCCGCGGGGACGAGCCGGGGTCGTCCCTCCTTGAGTCCAGGTGGGGTGAACACGCACAGGCTCTGGCAAGGAGAAAGGAACGCGCTCTGTAGACCTTCCCGCGCTGCGCACGGCACAGAGAGACGCCCGGGGATGAGAGGGCCGTCCCGCTGAGAGGCCTGGTGACTCAGGCACTCCGTCGCTTAAACCGGCCTGCCTGGAGAATGACAGTTCGTAGCACTCCTGACAAAACCTTGCTCTTCTCAGAGTACATTTCAGGCAAGCCTGGGTGTGTCTTCCCCTTTCAAACGACAGGATGGGAGGGGAGAGTTCTGACACTATTTTTAAATAAATGTTTTTTAAAATGTAATTAGTTACTTTAAATCAAATCATATTTTTAGAACTCTCCAAAATCAGAATTGCTCATGTAAACAAATCATCTAGAGATTGGGGACAACGTTTTGTCCTATGGGATTACCACTTAACTTGAAACTTACTGAGGTTCAGGTGGCTTCTCCCAACACGACGTTCCCTTTAAATGGGACCTCTTTCACCAGAAGGCAAAGGCCCGCGGACGCCTTGGACGATCTCTGAAGCTAGAAGGCCCCTGCCGGCTCTTGCCAGCACTAAGCCAGCGCTGGGCGAGGCCAGCGAGCGGTGTTTTCTAGTTTTGTGATGTCAAACAACCCCCCGCCCCGCAAATTTACGTCTTATTTACAATCGCCAGAAAGTGAATGAACTGCAGAAATCTGAGCTCCTCCCAACAATGGGGACCAGGAACAGACAGAGCGGAGCTGGCACTGCCGGCACCTGGAACCAACCATCCTCTCAGGACAAGCAGCTCTGTTCCAGCCATTTTATTCGCAAATGTGTCTACTTCAGTGAGGATGATGGCTAAGTAGTATCTGCTGTCAAGTACATACCCGTGGAAAAACACGGGTTCCGGCAGAAGTCAGGCCTGCCTGAGTGTGGTTGGAAGGGTAATAATACGGGTATAATAATTTATAGTTTTAATTTGAACATTTCACCTAAAATGTCATATGGTGCGCTTGAGTGTGCCACTATTACATTATAGGATGACATGCTTATGATTCTGTAATAAAAAAGTATATAATTAAAAAGGGGCTTTATTGGTGCTGGACCCTGTATTTTAAATATTTCTACTTTAAAATATTTAAATACAAGTTACACTCTTTGAAAAGGTTTTAAATATTTTGCTATATATAAGATGATAAATGACCATTTCAACCTGTTTAGTTTTAAAGGGGCCGGAAGTCAGAATCCCTGTTTCTCAAGCTGCTATAATTCTATTCCGCACCAATTCACATGCAGCCCAGGCAGGGCAAGGCCTCCGTGTCACCACGCCAGTCGGTATAAAGACTGAGAGAAAAGTAGAAAAATGAATCAAGTACAGGAAGAGAGGTGACTTCAAGGCAAAAATTAAAAGGATGTGTTCTATTTAGCTTGAAGACAAACTGAACTGACAATGACCTCCTCAAATGATGGGAAGGGACTCGGGGGAGGGCTGAGGGCTGACCAACAAGCCCTCCCCTGCCCAGGGCACTGAGGGGAGGTGCCAGTTGCCCTGAGGGGCGTGGGTAACTCAGCTCCCAGCACAGAATGGGAAGTGCCATCCGCAGCAAGCTGACCGCACCAGCTTTTTCATTAACTGTTATTACAGGTGTTGACTTTGTTGTTTGAAGATATGCAGCACAGATCTTTTTCGGATAACTTTGCTATATGCCCATGAAGGTTAGATTTAATATCTTCAAGTTATACTTAGCATCAGAATTCAATAATGATAGAATACTTTAAACATTCTTATAGTATTAGATCATTTATTTAGTATTATAAAACATGTATCATCTCTATATAGAGCTACTATGTTATGCACAAAAAACAATAAGCAAACACTGGCCCTAGTATATATGAAAAGTTTTTCTATGTAGTAGGCTTACTGAAAAGAAATGGTTTACAAGTCTTTCAATTATTTGATTGAATCTGAAAAACTTCTTTATGGATAAATAATTATCAAAAAATTAAATAATTCTTTACAGCGGAGACTTTATTTTACTAACTAGCTCATGATTTTTGACCCTAAAGATCAAACAGAAATGCTTCCAGGTGAGAGCTGAGGGCAAGAGCCAACAAAACATGAAATCGCGTCAGACCGTCACATGGAGGCCGAGGCTGGAGCAGTGGCAGGAAATGAGGGCACCGCGCAGCGGGCACCTTCGCCGGCGCTTCCAGCCTCGCGTTCCCTCCCATGTCGGTGGTTTCCTACACTATTTGGGGGTTTGTGAGTTTTGGGTGTTTTTCACTCCATAAAATCCACTGGTGGGAAAGCGCCCTCCACTGTTGACCGAAGGTCAGCTGCTGGCTTGAACGGTGGTCTCCCTCATGTTCTTTATGACCTTTGCAGTCGAACGGGATGACAAGCAGCTATTATTGCAAACAGAGAAAGTCAGTAACAAACCTCTGAATTTTATGTGTAGTCGAGGATGGGGAAGAGTTCATTAAATCTACTTTTATTTATCCCCTAGCGACCACCAGCTAGACAGCTGTGTGCTGAAAAGTCTCTTCTTCCCCGTTGAAACGCTGCCTCCGTTGCACACAGACCCCACTGAGCACCTGTGTCCCTGAACACTCGGCACCAGGGGTTAGTCTGCCAGGCACGTTGTTCTCATTCCTGTAAGTTTGTAGCGCATTTTTTGGATCTGGTTTTGTTTCTTTATGTTTAAAAAAATCAATTTATTTTATAAGCTATAGCTAGCATTTCTGATTGGAGAGGGGCCTGAGATAATGCATTAACAAATGATGGTGCAAATAAGTTCTTAAGAAACTTACGAAGGAAATAAGGGCTTTATTTTTCAAAATCAATCATGGTTTCTGACAAAAGCATTTGACTAGGCTGTTGAGATTAATAAAATAAAAACATTACATAATTTCCATACAGGATGAATGAGAACATGAAGAACACTACAAGATATTTTAGAACGCACTGGCTATTCTGCCTATAAAACTGTGTTGAACTGAGTCCCTGACGCGGACTGCTGCACTACTGTTGTGTATGGCAAGTCTATGGAAAGTCTACGGAAACCTTTATTAGCACAAGCATTTTCTGGTAGCTAGAGATAAACCTACAACTAAAATCAAGGAAAAGATCCAGAGTTTCACACCTCGACCACCAGATGAGGAATTTACTGCACTCGGGCACACAGCCCACCACCAGGCGTTGGAGGGTCCTCACCCCACGGGAAACCTATGGGCCCCCGACCGAAGTCAGCCCTGCACCCCGCCAAGGGCATCAAGAACACAGGCCCACAGGCCATGTGGTGCTCGGGGGTAAACGAGCTTTTCCGTTGCTCAAGGAAACTCATATGAGCCAATATGTTCTAGTAACAACAAATTTTCATACATATTTCTAAAGTTAGTAGGTTATGTAAACTAGAGAACTGGTAATAGCAGTTATAACCAGTAGAAGAAATAACATTAAAATTATTAAAAAGCAAATTAAAAAAAAGATTTGGGGGAAAACAGAATAGACTATCACAATTTATTTTTAAAACCTAATTTTTTAATGAAATGGGAACATGTGATTCATTGGCATCAACTATAAATAGACGATTCTACTTCACTTGGTAAACACCTGCTCTCAACTTTCCATTCGTGCTTCAAAGACCTCTTTACTCATGGAAATTCATTTTTCTGTTAAGGCTTTCATTCACAACCAGTGAAATTTCAGAAATACATTTTAAGATGAAAAAGAATACGTAGGCGGACCACCATTTCTCGTAGGCGGCACTAGATGGCGCTGGGGCAGTGAACGACGTCCCATGCCATCCACCTGGACCCTGAGTCAGGCATGGAACTTTGCATAATTTTTAACAATAAACCTACTAAAGCTCACTGATGAGTGAAAAACACACAGGGCTATCGTAAACTGCTGGCACTAAACTGGCTTCTAAAGTCAACAGATGGAAAGTAATCTATGAACTTACTTTAAGAGTATTATTAGAGTTCTCAAGGTTTTCAGCTTCTACAAACAACTCTCATGGAAAACACAAAAAACTGTAATGACAACATCACAGAGTACATTACACACAAGTCAGCCGGAGGGTGCCGCTAGGTATGCAAGAGAGAGATTGTAAAAACATTAACAGCTGAATTAAGTAAAATCTGAATCTCGGAAACGTTTGTTTTTTTCCAACCAGCATTTCCAGAGCGCCCTGCACAGGCAGGTGTCAACACTGCCCTGAGCCAGGACACAACACCTGCTTCCTCTCCGAGCTCCCGACTTCTCACAAATTGTTGCTTCTTCCTAAAAAGCCCTTTACTTTCCCTTCATATCTACTGAGGAAGAGGTCCTCCGAGCTCTGCTCGAACCAGGCTAGTCACCCAAGCTGTTTTCCGTGTGACCCGTTAAAGCAGCCCCATCGAATGCAGGACCCCAGGGCACCTCGGGTTCCTCTCTGGTCTCTCTCAACACCATGTGCTGTGATATGGTGTGGGCTGCTCCATTTCCTCTACTGGTGAAACACTTTGAGGATAGAAATGATTTGCTGTTTATCTTTGTGTGCTCAGTGATTTAGCAGAGTTTTTGGTACACAGCAGGTATGTGGAATGAATACCGCCCATGATATAACATTTCAGTGATGAAGACCAAATTTACTTTTAGAAAGCTTAAGACTCCTAAGTCACAAAGTAGTGAACTGTTCTCACACAATCTAACTCCAGAATCAAACTCCTTTGAAAAGCGAACTATTTCCTGTGACGCCTTGAAACAGGACTGATGCACAGGAATCCTCTCTCCTGAAGGGCTGGCCCTGGGGACCGGGACCAGGGAGGTGCAGGAGCCAGTCCCAGCCTGGCATCGTGCCCGGCCGAGCCACGGCCTGCCCGAGCTCGGTGCTCAGTGGCAGCACGTTGAGTAAGTCAATGTCCCATCAGTCCTTCGAAAAGCAGTGCTGTAACACTGTTTCAATTTCCTCTATTTACCGGTTTATTAAGTTTTCTATCATTGTTTGAACGGAGAATCTATTTTCCCCGAAAACTGTCCATTTTATTTAAACTTTCAACGTTATTAGTCCAAGGATCGTCTCATAATTTGTCGTTTTCACTGTCACTGTTGTTATTTTCTTAACTGTTAGACATATAGACTTGTGCTCTTTTTTTGTTGACTGTGTTAGCGAACAGCCTGTTCCCAGAGCTCACGGCCTCACCTACGAGACGGTACGAGCCTCAATTCATAGCAGCGCCTCGGGCACTGGGCACACCATCACATGATCCTGCCCAGTAAAAACGCAACCAAGTGACGTCTTCATTTATTTTTGCTCTCTTGTTAATGTTTCAAAAATGTATATAAAATGTTTCATACCTTAAAATGTAAATTTTCCACTTGAAAAACTTTGTTCACAGATTTAGCAATATTGTAATTCATTTTCATCAGTGTTCTCTAAATATTCCATTAACTGTATTTGATGTTTTTTCTTTGTTCAACGAGTTACTTGACCTATTATTTATGTTTAAATACCAAGGTTTAGTTTCCTCATGTTTGGCCATTATGGGGACCTGAATTTCTTAAGTTAGGGCCACATGTGCCAAAATAGGATATAACCTAAAGTAGAACGGGAACCAAGTTGGTAAATCATAAAATAATAAACTGAATGACATATATAAATTTTCTGAAGAATCTAAGTAACGATATTGCTAATACATATCCTCTAAATTGTGTTTTTGATCTGTAACTAAAAACTCTACTGCACTCTTCTATCCATTTGCTTTAGTAAAATTGCTTTGCTTTGTAAATTGCAAAGTACCAAACATTTACTGTATAAACCTCAGAGCAGCTCGGCCTTCGTTGCAGACGAAGCCCTTCGCGAGGCAAGCGACCTCCTTTTCGGGCCCCTTGCCCAGCCCCGCTGCGCTGCGGGTCCCGGGCGCTCGCCGCCTTCCCTGCATTTGTCTGCAGTAGCGCTGCTCCAATTAAACCTTCCTTTTTGTTTTAATTGTTCCTGGTCTATATGTCCTCTGCTTACATGTCCCTCTGTGAAAGAGGAAAGTTGTGGGGTTTTCAAACTGACTGGTAATTTTTCTCTTTTAACAGGTGCACCTATTCTACTTGTAGTTTTGCTGTGACACATTTTCATAATGAGTTTCATAGTGATACCTTATGTTTTATTCTTAGTGCTTTAATACTATTTAGTTTTCTACTTACCTTTTTGTGTTTTTCTTGAAGTTTTTCCTCTCTGGTAATATTAATGCAGACTTTTTCTCTACCAGTGGAACTTTTGATATATTGAAATATTTTAAATGATGTTTCTTAGTACATGAATTTCAGAAAATTAATTATACTCACATTCATGAAGAAAAGAAATACTTTTTTATAAATATAAGAATTTTATAATTCTTCCCACTTCTATCTTAATCATGCTATTTATTGATCTGGGCTAAACATTTTATGTCAGCCTGTTTAGGCTACATGCTGTGATTCTGTCATTAAAGCACGTACACTTTGTTTTGAAAAGAAGCTATCTAAGAAAGCTTTCTAATTATGATTCAAAACCCATAGGCAATTTTTAAAAACACTGGTAAACATATACTATGTTTTCATGCACAAAAGGATAGAATGTAAGAAAATATGTATCTACCTGCTCATCTGTACAAAATATATTTTATTTTATTTGGTATGGCTAGCTTAAATGTTAGAAGCATCTCAACATCTGTTGCAAGCAATATGGCAGATTAGGTAATTTGATACTCCTAAAAAAGCAGTTTTAAAATTATTTAAAGACTGGGTAAAGTGAAATTTACAAATCTTTTGTAACACGTTGCGGGACTTAGAAGAATGGAAGGAATCCACAAAAATCTGAAAGGAAGTATACGAAGGAGCTCTGCAAGGCAAACTCGAAACTGTTTTTCCTGAGTGGATCATGCAAAGCCTAGACCCACCAGCGCTGCCTCAGGAAAGCCACGCTGTGAACAGGGGACAGGACAGAAACCTGGGCCCCCTCCACGTGGAGTCTACCGGAGGCCCCTGCATGGGGCAGGGGCCCGTCAGAGGCAGAAGGGTAGGCACACTCGCAGCTGCGGGGACATGTCCAGGAAACTAGGACCTCCTAACTTTACTGCTGGAGTCAGAACAGAAATCTCCTTGAAGAAACCACACTGAGCCCCGCCTGGGTGCGAGGCTGGAATCCATGCCACTTCGTAGTCCAGAAAAATAAGTCTCAATTAGATCGTGTGATTAAAATCATCAGACTGGCAGAGCTCCCTTAGGCGAGGGGCAGAAGCCAGTGTGATGCAACCCTATGTCTAGGGAAGGGGTTTTAACACGCACCTCAAGAATATCCATTTTAAAAGGCCCAAGGAATAACCTGATTCACAGTTTAAAAAAAAAGAAAAACATACAACATACAGGTGGTAAGTCATCATCTACGAAAGATAAATGAAACAACAGCCAGGAAACTGTAAATTCAGAAAGAGTACAAAATATCATAAAAGAGGTAATCTATTTTAAGAAACAAAAGGTAAGTTCAGGGAATGGAAAAACTATAATGAAGGACTGAGACGAATCAAAAACAATGAAAAAGGACTTATTTTATAGTTAATATACAAAGAGATAATCTCTATCAACTTGAACCCTTTGTCGAGCAAAATATCTTCAAAGAAAATGATGAAATGAAGACCTCCAGACAGACGAAAACTAATATTCCCATACCAGGTTCTTGTTAAGGGGAAACCCCTCGGGACCGAAAGGAAGGATCCCAGATAGCAGAGCTGAGATGCAAGGAGAAATGACAGCCGAGCAGTAGTTATGCTATTGCAGCTAAAGAAACACTTCAGAGAGCTTCGAACAGCGTGGCTCCTTCCCACCCGCACAAACCCCCAGCTACGGAAAGGGGAGAGCCCTAGCTCCTACCCTCGTGGGAACAGAAATGGAGAAATAGTCTACAAAACTCAGTAACCAGTCCCTGAAATTATCTCCCCAGGGAGGTAAGGTCTCTACTTCCAGGAAGTACATATTCTAATGAAAAGGCCAGGTAAGCAAATTATCACAGAAATTGCAGGTAAGTACAATCACAGACTCGGCTAAATTCCACGAAGGAGAAGAATGTGACATTTGGAAAGCATAACACAGTGGGGCCTGGCTTAGGAAGGCCAGGGGAAGCTCCAACTTGGAGACACACCACGCTGGCACACCCAGGGACACACTGCAGCACGCGCAGCCTCTGTCCCTGCCATGGGAAAGGCCCAAGAGAGAACACGGAGAGCCCATCAGGTGACGTCACCAGGTCGGGCTCAGGAGCCACAGGACGGCATCCCCTCCCCAAGTTCCGAAGGCGGGTGAGGGGTGGAAGTGACAGCACCCTGACGGATGCACAGAGCATTACAGCTTAGATGTTACGGACACAAAGCTCTGCCTCAGTCACGTACCGGAGGGAGCCACTTCACGGAGGTCAACGTATAAAGAAGTCACAAACGACGGGGTGAAGAGCACAGCCAAGGGATGAGGAGCATGGGACCGGGAACCTCAGTCCGAGCTCTGAGCGCCCAGCCTTCCTGAGGCTCCCACGCGCCGCAGACCCGGGCCTCCGGTGGTCGCCCCCGCCCCGCCAACTCGGCCTCCCCGCTGTCCCTCACCCAAAGTGGGAGAGGGCCAGCCAGAGCGGCAGCCCCAGTCTCAGGGCTCACACCCCAAATTTTCAGGGAACAGCCAGAAATGCTGCGTCTGAGATTCAGGCTCCAGCAGAGGATCTGATCGGTCCCAGTGTGGGTCGCAAATAACTGACTGAAGGGAAGGGGCACATGATGATGGCAGGCCAGCCTGGCTGACCCCATGGGGGGCCGGGGGTCTCAGGGAAGGAGTCATGGGAGGTGGACTATTATAAGGAGCTCATCTACACGGCAGTAGATTATAAGAATAAATGCAAATTATACAAGAATTTTCTAGAAGGAATTATTATTTCTGAATAAAAATTCCAAAACGTTAGAAATAACTTTTTAGAAGGAACGGGAAATAGTGAGATCTATTCGTTACCTTCGTATCTCGGCCGTTTTAAGTGGCCACCTGTGCGGCAAACGTAAAGTCGCGGGAAGTGTCAGCAGAGACGCTGGGTGACCGCAGACAGAATGAGGAGGAGCCCTGGCCCCCAACACCTCTCGGTCCTGTAACGTCCCCACGAAGCGAGAGGGACAAGGCCGGGAGCGAGGAGGGCCGCCCACAAGCTAAGGAACCCAGCCGCGGGGCCACGCGGTCGCTCTCCGCTGCTCGCACTGTGGGGACCCGCACGAGCCCTACGGGCTGAGCACCGTCTGCGCCTCCGCTCCCACTCACTTTCACACCATGTGAGCCACACGCTGCCAGACGCATCCCAAGTCTCAAATAGCACTGGCTAACACACAGGAAATACACAGTATAAGTTTGCCGAATAAATTTACACAATCGCTGGGCTTTATACATTTAAGCTCTGAATGTGAATCACTGGCTCCGACTACTCTTCCAAAATATGTAGGTGTTTTTAAGACCCTAACAAAAGTCAAGTGCCAGGGGCCGAGCGCCCTGAGGCGCCTCTGAGTGTGCCTGACGCCTTACTTGCACGCCGCCCTCGACAGCGTGTGCGTGTGCATCCGGCAAGCCAGCGACCCGGTCACTGGTCCCACGGGAGCTGAGGGCGGCACACCTGGGGCCCCCCACCGGGAAAGGGTCTGACCCGGAGCCACTGCAGCTCTGGGAGCTAGCCTTCTTAGTAACTCTCCTGGAACTTGTGGGGTCATCTTCAAAAATCTAAAAGTACCACATTTTTAAAATGCTGAACATTTGTTCTCATTTTATTCTAACACACACTGTGTGTCGAAAGGGTGCAGACTACCCACAGTGTCGAAGTGACGTGTGCACAAAACAGTCAATCTAGAAACTCTGTTTGTAAGGCTGACTAGCCCAACCCCGATCGAAACCACCCATCAGTTACAAGATGTTATGCTTACATGTCCCATGGTGGTAAAATTCTCGGCTGATAATAACCACATAAAGAAAGAAATGACAAGGTGATTTTAAAGTGCTTATTACAGTATGTCTATTAATTGTTAACACAATAGTTTATCTTTTTAAAAAAGCTTATAACACCAACATCTAAATTTAGATACTTACATTATTGCACTCCCCGAGGAAATACAGCGCAAATCCGTCAGCTTTGGTGGCTGCCGAGGCAATGACAGAGGGAGAGACTAATCTGAATAGGAGAGCACAACACGCACGGGTTCTCTGCGGTGAGACCTCAGACAGGGGTCTTTTCAATGGGCTTATTAATATAAAAATGTCATGCAGTGAATTGAACACACTCATTTATGGTTTTACTCAGTTATATAATTGGGGCATTTCATTCGTTTTCATCAGCCATTGCAATTTTAAGACGTGACAACCTCAAATCATATAGCAGCCTGTGTACTATGCAATAAACATGTCCAACTGTAAAATCAGAATTACTGGAAGTTATTTTTAAAATCTGAGAATTGTATTTAATTTTTAAGGATTAAAGCTATTAGAATTGATATTCATAATGCCGAATAACCAATATAAGCATCAGACAAAATGCATTATGCTCACATCTCCCTATCATCACTGAAGAGAACATAATTTAACTTTTCCAAAGCCGCTTCCAGGTCGTCTGAAGGCGACTGCCACGGCCGCGAACAGAGCGCGTCTTGGAGGAGTCGCCCGGATGCAAGCCCGGTGTAGCCCCTTTTCCTTGCGGCTTGGGGAGACATGTGGCCTGTCTGCCACACCGTTCTCATCAGTCAGATGGTGATAACAGCATATAAAGTTGTCATCTCCTCATAGAAACTTAAAATGCTTCTTCCTCCTTAAAAATTAATGATTTCTCGTATGTATGTGATTTAGTTCAACAGAACTAGACACAGAAAACTAGGTGTTAATGAGAAGGCATAGTATATTTCACTTAAACATAAGGCAGACACTTTTTGGGGAATTCCGGTAGTTTCATAATGAAATATTTTCAGTTCAAACGCAGCCAAGAATAGACGCAAACGCAGGCCGAGCCCGTGCGCCGTCCTTGCCTCTTTCGGCACGGAGAGGGGCCCTCGGGCCCGCGCCCCGCCGCAAGGGGCGGCCGGCTCACCTATCTTGATGACGCTGCTGAGCTCGTACAGGAGCAGTTGGTTGTCCCCACCCGCGTCCAGCCGCTGCTCTATGTAGCTGTTCAGTTCATACACAACACCCTGCATGTTCGTGTCTTGGTACTTTGAATAAAAAAAATAAAGAGCACAGTTAAATAAAGTAAAGTAAAAATCCCTCAGGCAGTAAAACATACTGTCTGTGTTTGACTTTATACACTAGCTACTCATTTGGCTTTTACAGAGCATGATTTAATATATTCTACTATAAAAATAGGTTGCAAATTAAAACTGGCTTACTTAGAATTTCTTGTAGGCTCTATGCATGCCTATTTATATTAAATATCAAATGTTACAAATTACAACTCTGTTCTGGAAGTTTTATATATAATGGAGCAGATGACTTGATCAGTAAAAAAAGTACAAAAGTTTGCTGAGTGAAACACTGTGTGAGAAGAGCCAGCCCTATGCACTGCACTGGGTGAACCAAGTGCACTGCTGTCCTGTCCTTTGCGTCGATGTGGCTACTGCCCTCGTCCCACCCCAGCCCTGCCACTAGGACAGGGCCAGGTCTCGCACCGCAGCCGCCGGTGTGGTTCCAGCAGTCCCACGGCCAGTCCGGGCCCTGGCTTCACCAGGTGCCAGGGACACAGCCCATGGGGAAGCCTGGGGAAAAGGGGGAGCTGCGTCTGAGCCACTCCCCGCTCCGGCCACCACCGGTCACCCTACAAGTCCTGGAAACAGTCTCCTGGCGTGAGCTTCCCCGCGATCAAGCTCACCTTCCCGGGCCTCTGTCCCAATGACGGCCCCCGTGTACTTGAAAAATAAACTGAATGAGAGTCTGTCACTCCCGCCTTACAGTCCCGGGCTTCCTGCAGACTGGTAGGCAAGCTGCTCAGGGCGGGCTTCCCCTCCAGCAACGCGGGGGTGCTCCACCTCGGAAACGGCCTCGGGCCGGCCTCCTCCTCCTCCTTGACCTCCGGCTGCCTGTCCCGCCTAACAAGGCCTGTTGCTTGCTGTTGCTCTTCTGGGCTCCACCCAACACACAGACGTGGAATTTGAATAAGTAAACGTAAGGAGGGTTGCGCTGGCAACCACTCCCGAAACATGCATCGGCAAGCCGGACGGTCCGTCCCACGGGGGCACTCCACTGGCACGGGGGATGGGACACGAGAGAGCGAGCGAGATGCACTTCCGCTCCCAAAGCAGCCGACACCGCAGTTGGAAGAAGAGGAGTAAGTGAACCACGTGGCGGGCAAATGGGCCCCTGGCGCGACACAGAAAGTGGAGCAGGGAGGGAGAGGACTCCTTTTTTCAACAGGACCAGGGAAGGAAGCCTCAGGGACACGTGACATGTGGACAGACATATGCAGTGTGCTGAGCCTCCCGGGGCTGTCCTGGGGGGGACTGCCGGTCACCCACCACCTCTCTGTGCTTCTGTCCTATAAAGGGACTCAAGTGTGAGTGGCCCCAGGAAATAAGTATAGAGGATGACATGTGGGGGGCCCAGTATACACCAAAAAGCAGTGGGACAGGGAAGCAGGACAGCATGGGACAGAGGCAAAGGTGCGACGTGGCCATGCCGAGCAGAGGCCCCCCCGGGGTCACTGCGGTTTCAGATGCACACTTGGAATGGACGTTCTCAGAATCTGCAGAATCCCCGCGGCTAAGGGCCCCCGCCTTGGGAAGGGGCAGTGAGGCTGACAGAAATCTGGGGGCCACTCCCCATGCAGAGAGCACAGAGAGGGGCCCTTTCTGAGGCCGGAATGCTGGGGTGGAGGACCAGCTGTCTCCGTGTCTTTTGGGGACAAAACGTCATCACCTCCAAGTGAGAACTGGAAGACGCTGAGGTCTGGACAGCGTATTGGGAGGTTTCCTTCGGCAACGTCCCCGGGCTTCAGCTTTCGCGTGTGCAGAACAAGAAGGCTGAAATGCATTGTCTTTAAAGTGCCTTTCAACGCTACCTGGGATAAGCTGTGATGCAGGGTTTTAATTTGTGGTGGTGTTTAAGCTTCAAATTCTAACCTTTAACCTAATAGCTGAGTTAGTACATCTTGTTTCTTTTGATTACCAATGACAATTGCATAAATATCGTAAGAGCAAAATGTTTTACTGTAATTACTATTCGTATTAATGTCATACCCTGTAAAGTGTGGAATTACACAGATAAATGTGAGCTGATGAGGCAAGCCACCACTCTGGAGCACTGCTGTGACAGGAGAGGCAGGGGCAACAAATGGTGGTGTCAATTCATGTGCTTCTGAGATGCTCTCATGGAAACAACATCATGAGAGAAGCTTACTAAGGGATCAACTCTGTTCGGTTATGTAAACTTTCAATTCTGTGGCTTGAGTAATAGAAATTCACAATAGCATATTAATGATGTTGTTAAGAACTTGTGTTTGCAAAACATTTTTTGATGTTTTAATTGCTGTACTGGGGTGAAACCAGTTAATAAAATCACACAGGTTTCAAGCGTGCAGCTCTCCACTCCTCATATCGCACTGTGTGCCCATCACCCGAAGTCAGGTCTCCTGTCCCCAGATATTTGACCCCTTTACCCTTCCCTGCCCCTCCCCCTTCCCTCCAGCAACCACCACCCTGCCGTGTGTCTGCGAGGGTCTATGTTAACCCCAAAAGCCCGCCCACTGCCTTCATCATCTAGGAGAGAGAGCGTGAAGCATGTGCCCACACGCCTGAGACGTCCCTCCCTCAACGTGAGCGACACTCCGAGGCAGGACGACCAGAGCCACGTACCACTTCTCAAGCCTTGGGATCCAGCTGGACACCGAGCCCCTCATTTCTAGTCCTTGCTGACTCGTGCAGGCCTGGCTTTCCATTAGAGCACAACCACCGAGGACAGGGACTCGCAAAGACATGGCCTCGTCAAAAGGACTCAGGCTGTGACTCTGTCGGGCTGTCCGCCTGGTCGCTGTGTTTCCCAGAAAACTTTGATTCTCCCTGTGAGTCTGCTGTGAGGCCTCGGGTACCCACCGGAGCAGGGCTGGGGTTCAGGGCACAGCCGCTCTGTCTGTCGCTCAAGGGAAGTCCCGCTCAGCCAGGCCGGCGGGAGAGCTGTCCGGCTTGGCTCGCTGAGGTGAACCAGCGTCCAAAGGGGGGCGGCGAGCCGGCGGCGGGGCACCGAGCCAGGCCATCTCGGCAGCACGGCAAGAGAAGGATGGACCGAGGTCTGCCGCCTGGCAACCCGGCGCTGAGAGGTGTCGCCGCAACACACCTGGGAGGCCACAGCAGCAGCCTCGGAAACCTCACGAGGTGGTGGTGCTTTGGATGAGCAATTGCACGCAAAACAGCCCTCAGTTTTTAGCAGAAACCTCAATATTTGAAAAACGTCTTCTCCTCACTGTTTAAAATTTCCTGCCTTTTGTGTTTTGCTATAGCATTTTTCTTTGACATAACTGCAGACGTAGAGAAAACTGCAGGAACAGCGCAGGAAGCTCCTGTGCTCCACCACCTATTTCCATGTCGCCCCGTGTTCGCTTTACCACCCTCTCAGCAAGTCCGCCCCCCACCCCTCCCTCCCTCGTGCCCTCCCTCCCTCCTTTTATTTCTCTTTTCCTTACGCCATTGAAGGCAGAGCTCCACAGAACGTCTGACCACACTGTGCCTCCTACGATCTCCCTGATCTCAATCTCCAGCCCCCTCTAGTCAATCCAGTGATACAGCTGCCACTGAGGTCACCGATGCCCTCCACGGGGCCAGACCCAGAGGTCTTCCCAACATCCCGTCAGCCTCTGGCACGACCTGGACTCCCTCGCTGGAGGTGGCTCTACCACCACAGGGACGCACGGGTTCCTGCGTCCACCGGCCACAGGGACAGGGCCCCTCAGCCTTCTCTCTGAGTCTCCCTGGGAGCTGGACGCCTCAGGCCACGCCCCACTGCTCTCTGCATTTCCTTTTCCCTTCCAATCCCCACCCACTCCCAGGTGCTCTACACACCAGCTATATGGGGATGATTCTGAAATCACCCCTATTACCAAAAATTCTCAACCATGTATCTCTAAATCACACCGTTCCCCTACACTCTACTCGTCATCCAACTCCTCAACATCTCCATTTAGAAATCTATGAAGCGTCCCTAACTTAGCACCTCCCAAACAGAGCCCCTGACAGTGACCCCCTCCTGCAAACACTCCCATCCAAGTAATAGCAACCCACTCTCCCATTTGCTCAGGCAAAACCTTGATGCCATCATAGCTCCTCGCTTTTTTTTCTTAAACCACACATCCAATTAACCTGCAACTCATGTTAACGCCACCTTCCAAACGCATCTAGAATTCCATCCATGGAATCCAAGGATTCCCCGCCCCGCCTCCGGTGTCACCATCCTGGACCAACGCCTACCCACACTTCACAGGACGGCTGCCCCGCCCGGCCTGCCACCTGCCGTCACTCAGGTAGTGAGAAATCAGTCCTCACAGAGCTGCTGAACTGCCTGACCTTGGGTTTCGTGCTTACGTTTGTGCTGGTGAGACTGGCTGACAGTTTTTCTACTTTGTATAATGCGCTAACTTTTGTGTCAGGAATAACTTTCCTCTTGGAATGAGTTCTTTTCCTATCTTTTGACATCCACACTACAACGTGGGAAGACTTTTCATCTTTAATGGCTGGTGGAATTATTCAATAAGAGATTTTAGGTATTGTGCCAGTTTAGGTTGTCTTTTATTAATTTTCCAGTTTTTCCAATAGTTAACAGTATATTTAGGTCCCTTAACTCTCCGTCAGTCAGTTTTAATGATTTATAATTTTCTCAAAATTGGCCATTTCATCTAAATTTTCAAGGGTATTTGTGTGTATATATAGTACTTTTATGAAATCATTAATTATCTCCCTATGTACAGCTATATTCCCTTTCTCATTCCTTAATGTTTGTATTTTATTTCATGAATAGACAAAGATAGTCTACATTATTGATCTATTTAAAGAAATACCTTTTGCACTATTAATCAAATCTATATTTTAAACTGAGCCATTAATTCCTTCTCTTATAAATTCTTCTGCTCTGCTCTCTGAAAGTCCAACGCTGGCGCTCTAAGGTGACTACGGGGGACGAATGCCGGCCCACTGTGCCCCTTAGGGCTAGCAGGTTTTATCCCCATTTTACATTTCAGGCTTTGAAAAGTTCATGTTTAAAAGATGGCCCAGACAGGCAAACGAGGACCCCAATCTCGGTGTGATCCGCACTACGCCACAGCAGCTCTTCCCAACGCGCTACAAAGCACGGAGACGCGACTCGCATAAAAGGGAAGAGGTGCTCGCATGTGGGATTGTGCCCGCCTGCTTCAAATGAAAATATTTAAACAACGGCACACAATTTACACACAAGAACTGGTCACTGATCTGGGTTACGATGAAACTTTAAACTCTAAGAATAATTCGATCAACCAACGTAGCGACCTGTATAATAAGCCACGAAACAGCCATGCCCTCTGACCTAGTAGCCTCGGGCCCTAGCCAGGAAAGGAAACATTTCACAGGAATAAAACTGTTAAACACAGAAAAATATTCAGTCTATGAAAAATAAGAAAACTAAAGGTCCAGCAGTAGAGTGAGAAAGTAAAAAAATTATCACATAGAAACTCAATGCGATATCTGGAGCCAGTAAAGATAATACTAGACTGAGTAACATCATAAAATACGGCACAGTACCAAGTAAAAAGCAGAAATAAAAACAGAGCAGCACTCTATTACTATGTAAACATGGTCACGGGAAGAAAAGACTAGAAGGAAATACTTCTGACATTACTGACTAGGCCCAGGTGATGTCGATGTTATTTCAGAAACACGGCTCTGGCGTTAAATGACTGTCACTGAGTGGAAGCGGCTCTGCAGGAAACGAATGAGGACAGGTCTTGGGCAGAGCAGGGCATGAAGGAGGGCGTGACCCTTGGCAAGGGCCCCAGCAGTGAGGATGCTGGAGGGGCGGGTGCTGTGACACACAGACGAGCACGGGCCTGGCCCGGGTCAGACAGCCACCCACACAGGTCGGCCTCAGCCTGAGGACGGCGAGAGCAGGTGGCATCAGTGGCACGAGGGGCGGACGGCTCCGGCTCGTCGGCCCCACACCGCTGCCCTGCCAAGCCCGCTCCCGAGCAGGGCAGACAGCACGTCCCACTGGCACACAGCTCCTGTCGGACAGCAGCCATCCGAGCAGCCATTGATGGTGTGGGGGCCTCAGGGTCCGGCCAGAGCGGGCGCGCTGAGCCCACTGCAGCCTGCGCTCCAGGACGAGTTGGCTCCGCGGCACGGCCACCTGGCCAGGGTCTGAGGGCTCAGGCCCTCTTAGTTTCCACGTCCTTCGCTCTCTGCAGGGAGCATGGCCACGCCGCTTCTCAAAGAGACTCACACAGAAACGCCGAAACCCTGAAGTCTCCCCTCAGTGACAATTGGTCAGTAGCAGCCTTCGGATGGGGCTCAAGGCGACCTCAGCCCGGGACGCAGCCGACTACGCGCGCCTCATCTGGGGGGACATCTGTTGCAGAGTCCTCTCCTCCTTTTTGAAAGACGCGTCTTCGAACTGTCCCCCCAGACCTCATGCGGCATCTTGAGAGCAGACGTGTTACAGATTTAGAAAAGCCTGCCATCCAACCCCCCTGGGCCCAGCACTCTCTGCTCGAAAAGTGCTGACCGAAAGATGTGCTAAGTTTCAATTAGGAAATAATAAAGATACTACAAATAAACTCAAAGACTCAAACAGCAGGGAGAAAACTCCTTGTGTGAACTTGCCAACATACTCCTCAAACACAGCAAGTGCTCAATTTTATACAGACGCCCCCAAAGTGGGAGACCGAGCGCTGCCCTCCCAGTCAGGCTGAATGGGAACCTGACTCCGCTTTGTCAGTGGGCGCCAGACCTCAAGCGTATGCCCTACAGCTCGACTTTTGGCCATTACAAAGCAGTATGAGTTCAACCGAGTAAGGCTCACCCCCTCACCTCCCTTAGGTCTTTCCTCAGTTCCCTCCCTGGTGACAAATTATGAAAAAGGGGCATAAAAAACAACTTGGAAAAATAACTCAAACTTGTCGCTGATGACAGAAGTAAGGTAGAGACTTATCTCAAAAGGCAGGGATGGGCGAAACCAAGACAAGATGAACAGTAAATAAACATGCAGCACAACAGTGCAATTTATAAAACAGGCTGCTGACAGAGAAGTGGAGGGCTGGGTGTGAACTTGGAGATAAAACTTCACTTCGTGTGAAAAAAAATCTTAGTTTACTAAAAAAATAAAATAAAATAATAAAATTAAAAAAAAATCAATGACCAAAAATGTTCTATAGTTTTCCCTTAAAAAAAGCTAATTCTCCCTTAAAACTGTATTACAGATACAGGGTTTCTAAGGACTATCAGTTTCCCCCTCTAATCAAGGTCAAGACACAACCAGCCTGTAAAGTCATGTCATAGTTGCCGTCTTCTAAAAGTGCACTGATGACATACAAGGGGGGACCCCAAAAAACAGAGTTATCTTCTGGAGGGCAAGCCCCTTGTAGGACAGGCTTCCTCCGCTGGGTGAGTGTTCCAGGAACCCGTTTGTATCAGTGCACCAGCTGGCGTTGTGGTGAGAGGCTGCATTCGGCGTCCATGACTCTTTCTCGAAGACTCTTTCAATGCGTTTGCCCACTTCCTGATGGGGGACTGATGAGCAAGTGCACCTGCCCCCCCACGCTGAGTGTTCAGCAGCTTCTGACAAGAAAACAGCAGGACCCCCCATGTCCTACACTCCTTGTTTACTGGATCCCGCACAAATAACTATTTTTTGTTTCCCAGGATGAAAAAAGTCTCAAAAGGAAGCATTTTGCTGATGTGAAAGAGGAGAAACCAAAAAAATGGCAGCACTAAAAGGCATCAAAATCGAGAGTTCAAAAACTGTTCTGAGCAGTGGAAAAACGTCTCGATAGGTGTCCTGCATCAAATGGAGAGCACTTGGAAGGTGACGGAAGTTTAAACATGTAAGAATAAGTTCACAATTTTTTATAAATAAATTCCAGTTTTTGAGGGTCCCCCTCATACACTTTATCCGGAGCAGGTCAGCCCAGATCCCAAGGAGCCGGACAGGAAAATGTATTTCTAGAGTGTGTTTCCCTGGAAAAGACACACATCCCTCTGTTAAAGAGCTTGTACGTGGAGCGAGGGGTCGAGCCCCTTTAGAGTCGCCACAAAAGTCAAAACTATATTAATACATGACAATGAAGGAGAGGTCCCTTGGTGAGAAAGTATCTCACAAAAATCAGAACTGCGCAGGGTGTGTCCATCGGCCTCCCAGAAGAGCGTGTGTTGGACCACAGATGTGCTCAGACAGGAGGCTGTGGCAGCCGCCAGCCACCAACAGGCCGTGCTGGTGGCCTGTATGTCTTAATTCCAGTTACAAACAATGACATGCTATTGAATAGAGCCAATTCTATCAGTCACAGAAGTATTGCTCAAGATATGGGATAAGTTTAGGAAAAACAACTTTAAAATATCCCAGCAACTGATACTGCTCTAGGTTATCAGCTCAAATATTTAAAGTTTCTCAACTGGAGATGCACTTTCTCCAAATTTGGCATAAAATCAAAGAGCCTTATACAATCACAGCCAAGAAAATTCACCAGGCAGAGCACTGGCATGATTTCTAACAAGCTCGCAGACAGCTGTGGTCTGCCTGCCTGCCCCTCCTCTCTCCACGGGGAAGGGGGTGCCGGTATGATCTGCTCCACACATCTCGGGGCAGTACTTTACTAAATAGTCATGTGTTTAATAGAAGGTCTGCGCTTTGGCTGGACAACTGTTCCGCCCAAACAGACCCGGTTTGTGTGTAAGGAGCAGGTTGCAATAGCAAAGTCGCTCATGACACTATGGTGCCAGTCTTCCCACGTGGGGACACCGGAGGTAAAGGGAAGTTCCAGCAACTGGAGAACAGAAGGAAGCAAGGTTTCAGAATACAACTCGGATCTTGGCCGTCACAGGATAGGGTGTAAGACAACACCTGGATGGGGTGAGAGCCCCTCCCCCAGGCACCCTTTTCTGCCTCCCTCAAGAACCGCCAAGTCTAACGTGGCGGCGGGCTGCATGGTGAGACTGAGCGCAGGCGCTCCCCGGAAGCTGAAGCCAGCCTGGTCTGCAAGGACACGGCCAAGTAAGGTGCACTTCTTCCTGCCACGATGTGTGTGCCCACAGCTGCCTCAGAGGCCGAGAGAGCAGCATGGCCAGTACCAGCATCCTGGTATCCGCCCCACACGCACCTGTGAGTCCTCTCCGTATCCTCCCGCGTCACCTTTAGCCTTTCCTGCTGCTCCCAGAAGCTGCAAACATTCCAGGAGGACCATCCACCCCTCGATACCATGTGACGCACTCACTCTGGGAACTTTCTAGCTGAGCTCTGCCGGTGTCGAGTTAGCAGGAAGGCACCCAGTCAGGCCCTGAGGCGCACGGAAGCCTTAGCATCGGCCGGGACACGGCACATTCTGCCCAGACTCCAGCTAAGATGGTGGAAATTTCAGAGATTCCTTTCTTCACACAATCAAAATGGAAGGAACTGATCTGTATGCACGGTCACATGAGACCACGTTAGGTCAAAGCTTACGATAAACAGTGAGTGAGTTCTCACGTGTGGTTGCATCAGGTGCAATTCAGACAGGCTATTTTCAACATCTAACCCCCATGTAAGATCTTTATCTGTGTACAGGACATACAATTAGGACACTTTTCAGGTGCAATTAATCATAATTGTGCAATATTGAACGCAGTATGCTAAGTGCTTTCAGTACATGTCCCCCGTAAGCTCTTAAGTCTGCGAAGTCTCTCAGTTCACGCCAAGTGTTCTCTCAGACGTGGAAACGGTTCACTCAGTATTTCTGAAAGGGCTGAAGCGCACGTCTTTGACACATGAGCGGTCGCTGTTTGCTCCCCTGCAAAGAAGGTGCCAGGATTCAAAGGCACGGTCCCCCAGTCACACGCGTGACGGAGCCACGGAGCACGGGGTGGTGGTGAAGGCAGCAGCTGCTCTGCAGCCACGTGGGAACGCTGCACGGCGTCACCTGGACCCTGGCTTTTCCCGAGCCCGAAGCCCCTTCCTTGATGCGCAGTCTCGCAATTTTTACGTGCTGGCATCTCATTCAGAAAACCCACCAGCAGGCCAGACAAAGGGCCCCTCTCGCTGTGGTCAGTCCTGAGGCTCCAAACTGCAATGTCCCCACCACTGACTCTAACCCACGCTAACGGGTGACACTGGAGAGGGCTCTGGGCTGCTGTTGTTAGTTTCCTGACACTTTAACCTGTCACGGCCCCGAGGGATAAACGAAAGGATTTATTTCCTACCCGATGGAAGTGGAAATTATACTCACGGTACTCACCCTGCTGACTTCCTTAGGAGCCGATTCATCTGGGGAGGAAGAAGGAAGGGGAAAAACACAGTTAGAAGCTGAAAGTGGGGTCTGAACACACAATATGCCATTCACGCTCAATAATGTAAAGGTTCCTTTGCAATGCTTCTGCTTAAGGAACCTAGAATTTAGTCTTCAAGTTCTGTTAAAAAAAAAATCTCATAATAATTTTAGAGCTACATGTACATATTCGTTTTGGAGGGACGTAAAATAATATAACTTGCTAGTCACTCCAAGATACCTATAAAGTGGTTGGCTCTGCAAACATGGCTGCACCACGGTTCATTCAAATCCATGTAGATGTAAAAAGGTCTGTGACAGCTGCAGTATTCTCAATGACACAACCCACAGGAGTGTCTCAGACACCCGCTGACACCTGTGCTGCAAGGGTCAACACGAGCACTTCTTATTTGCTGACATACAACACGTGCCTGTGCGGCAGCCAGGGCGAGGTAGGAGGCGTGCCCGGGCCGGTGCTGCTCTGTCCCGCCAGCCCGGCGGCTGGGGCCGTTTGTGCCAGCTTGTCAGCACTGGTTACTGGGAAAGTGGTACTGATGGGTCACACTGGTCCAGGTGAGACCCTCTGAAGGGCTCTTCCTGTGGGTCTGGCCACATGGCAAGAATAACCCTGTGTGACCAACAGGGGACAAGAAACAAAGTGGCCAAGACTCCACTTGAGGCCCACTGGTTCTGACTGTCCCACGCCCAGGTCACTGTTCCGGCCCAGGGAAAGGCGGTCTTCGAGGCCTCTCCAGACCCTTCCCTGGGAGGAAGCCTGCCCTGTCCTGTTACCTCCTGTGTCTCATGCGACAATCAAACCCTGCCCAAAGCCGCCGTCTGCGCACGCTTCTCGGGCGCAGCTCCAGGGTGCGTTGCATCGCCCCCACGCACGGCCTGGCTGACCCGGACACTGATGAAACGCGCCCGCAAGTTCTCACGGCGTTGAGTTCTTTCTCTTAACGGCCTTACTAAGTAGGCCACTGGGCCTGCTGGTTCCTGTCTTTTCTAATCTTCTTCTGATTTACTGCTTGCCTACCGCTTCCACAGACACCATCGAGTTTCGTCCCAGGTCACGTACCAACCAGTAGCCTTCACGCTGGTCCCCGAACACAAGACTACCCCAGCAGTCGTGGCCACACCCACACACTCACACACAACACGCATGCACTCACATACACATGTGCTAACCCGTGCACTCTCTCACAGGTGCACGCACACACACAACCTGTACCCGTGCGCATACCATGCTCATACACAAGCACGTGTGCACCTGCACTCACCCATCCAGTTTGTCCTTCGAAAGTATCCTACCGACCGTGCCTGTGATCTGCTGCAGATGCCCAAGTGAACTGCGTCCACCCCGGCCATGCGCCCACCCTCACCTGTGCCCTACCACCTACCCAGCTGGGACAGGCGTTCAGAAGTGAGTGTTTGGTAAAAAGTAACTGCTGTTCAAATCCTTTTATTATACACAGTTGCTGATATATTTTTCTTATAATTCTACAATGATCTAGTGTTGAGCTGACATTCCTAAGGATAAGCATATCATAGGAAAAACACTCATCTTCTACACTAAAGGCACATCACAGAACTATTTCATTCAGCCTTCAACTCCTACCCCTTACCCTCTCCTCATCTGAAGATGAAACTGCTTGATCATTACAACAAATTCATTAATGGGTTCCAAAGTTAAAGAGGCATATGTGGTTTTAATTTTTAGAAGTTTTTAGTGAAGACAATCCATGAGATGGCGGAAAATGCAGGCAGGGGAACGGCGCGCGTGAGGAGCAGCAGTGGCAGTCCCACGCCAGGACCGATGCGGCCGCCAGCCGCGACAGGGAACGGCCCCGCGCCAGCACCCGGCACTCAGCGTGAACACCAGCTCAAAGGCGGACGCCTGCGGGTGTCCGGGCATCTGTGCAAAGTGCTCCTTTTGCTTTTCCTTCAGTTGCTTAGTGTCTCTCAAACGTCACTGTGCACAAGATGCTCTACTGATACGCATTTAGAAAAAACTTTCTTTTTTGCCTAATGGGTAGTTCAAAGTGTTTCAAAGAACATTTTAGCTGATTCCCAGATTTCTCACCATATGCACTGATTCAGAAATGCATCCTCTATCTCTTCCTTCTACTCAGATGTCAAATATTTTTTGTTAAATGAATGTCAAGTCCCCTGCACTCAGGGAGCTGCTATCTCAGCTGAGGACGTTAATGACCGCGGTGAAGTCCGCCAGAAGGGGTCGCTGCTTCCTGCTCCCCGCATGGGGAGTGCTCACTCAGGGGGTGGCTCCTGCCCAAGGAAGACTTGGACGCGCTGCAAAGAGCTCATCTGATTCTGTTCCCGGGGCGTGACACAGTGAGGAGCGTCCGGAAGGTCGAGTCCCCAGTGACTGAGACCACGAACTCCGTCTGCAGCCCTGAGCAGCAGTCACTTGGGGCTAATGTGACTTCTCTCGCTACCTCGTAAGTCTGCGGTGAAACAATATCCTAACAATACAATTCGACACTAGAAACTTTTTTTCCACAGAGACATTTTCAAAGGAACAGAAAGGAAATGCCCTCCAGTCCCTGCACGCACGTCCCGACTCCATGCCGATCACCCAGGGGTGGCCGGTGATGGCCCCCGGCCCTCCGTGTCTGTCCACTCCCAACACACACTCGGGACTGACCTGCTTGCTGGCGCTCCACGTGGCTCAGCAGGGATACTTGTTTTAAAGGAAAGGTCAGGGGATGACGGGAAGGAAACTGCCATGGATATCAGATTTTGAATCATACGTGAACAATTAATTTGCAACAAAAATGCTCTAACAGCAGACACTCATTTATATGCAGCCTAAGGGTTTCGTGAACATTTGTTGATGCAGCAAACACACACTACAAACCCACTGCGCACCGGACGTTTAAACCCGCACACATGCCGGTGGGATGAACAAAAAAGAAAAGAAAAATTAATTTCAGAAATAGACTAGCTGTTCTTATTAAACAGAAATATGTTTTAAAAAGAAGAAGCCATCTTAAACCTAAAAACCATTTTAATATTTTTTAAAGCTTTAGGAAGAATAATAGCTCATGCAAAACAGAAAAAAAGAAAGAAAACAAAACAAAACAAAATAAAATGCTGGTGGATTTCCTAGTAAGTACACCCCTTCATGGTAAGCACTTATTTTGGAATATTTTATAAATCTTTATAACAATGCATATATTTATACTTTCCTTTTGTGATCACTCTTGACATTTCTTTTATATGAAGTGGAATACTTGGAATGAATCCAAATTTATAACTAGAACTTAAAGGAATTCATATTACGATGTTGATTTAAAGTTCGGTGGTTGCTTATTAGTCTCCTGTACTCTTAATTAAGATCCCAGAAACAGAGGGGTACATTCCACTGACACTCATATACTTTAAAATTAAAAGGAATTATTTCATTTTCTTACAGTTTGATCCACAAAGACTATAGACAAAAGTAAACACTATTTGAAAAAAGACAAAATATGAAGAGAAAAATTTAGAGTAAACAAATTTCTTAGTAACAAGGGAGCTAAAAAAAATCCATCTAAAATCAAGCATTAAAGACAGAGTTGAAAAGGATTTTGATTGATCCTCATTATCCTTAAGTATTTTTATTCTTAATTGATTTTTAAGCATTTCCTACTAAAATAGAAAGATTTAATTACAATTAAAAAATATAAATACAACATGATCCAAAAGTACAGCTGCTAAAAATGATGATGGCTGTTCATCTTTATAATTTAACATAATTTGGTTAAGTTAAAAACAAGGGAAAAGCAGAACTACTATATGAGCCTATGTTGGCTAAAAAATACGAATCTAATCTACATATGTATATAAATATACACACACAAATTGGTTTAAATTATATATTATTTTTTCTATAGTATATCATACCATTTCACAAACCTGAAGTTAAAAAGAAGTGTTCATATATGTTTTATCATATATGCACACATGCGAATGAATGTGCATTCGCAGTGTCTCTGGGTGGCGAGACTGTGTGACCTCCTCTTTCTTCTACTCGCATTTCTGAATTTTTGCAACCACAATTAGCCGCAATAAATCTCGGCTGAAACTCGGGTCTTTCCCCACCTTTGCCAGACACCAGCACGCACCTGCCGGCAGGAGCACGGCCGGGACTGGGACCGGGACCCCAGGCTCCCAAATGCAGCCCCCTCGCTGCTCCTGCTGGACATTCCCGGTGCAGCTCACGGACACCCACCTGTGCTGGCCTGGGAGCTCCTGGTATGCAAGCTAAGGCCCCTCACCCTTGGGTGGCTGGCTCAGAACTAGGAGAGCAAACCCTGCACCCTGAGGTGGACCCCACAGCACCTGTGATGTTCCCCGACGCAAATCACTGCCACATCCGAACCAGGAGCACACCGCTTCAATACCAGAGAGAAGAAACGGCACAAGCAAAAAATAATTAACAAAGAAAATGCAAAGTCGAGTAACAGAAAAAGGACAAAGGAAACTATATTTGAAAATCCATGATATGAAAATCCAGGATGACTCATGTCTCAGTAACCGAAGTAAAACAGGAAATTATGGGTGATGGGATTTTCATTGCTTAATACACAGTAAATGAACTAGTGTATCACTGGAGTTTTTCCTTGGCCATGAGATCTAAAGAAATTAACACTATGCTTGCCATTTGCTTTACACATACAAAGATGTTTCAAAATTGGTCTTTGTTACACTGCTATTCAGGAAAAGCCTGAAGTCTGATACTAAAAATACTGCACGTAAAGTTCTATGATGGCCAAAGTATTCCTGTGAAAAAAGAACAAAGCTGAAGGTATCACACTACCTGACTTTAAATTATACTGCAGAGCTGAGATAATTAAAACAGCATGGTATTGGCAGAAAACAGACCAACAAATGGAACAGAGTTGAAAAAGCAGGGAAAAAATGTACATAGGCAGATAATTTTTGACAAAGAGCCAAAAACACCAATGAAGAAAAGAAAGCCTCTTCAATAAATGGTTCTGGGATATTGGAAAGTCACGTCCAAAAGAAGAGAACTAGATTACAGTGTGTCCCCACGTACAAAAATTAATTCAAAATGGATCAAAGACCCAAATATAAAATCTGAAACAATAAATTATACAGAAAAAAACATAGGTACTCAAGTTATGGATCTTGGTCTTAGAGAACATTTTACAAATTTGACCTTAAAGACAAGGGAAGCGAAGGCAAAAATAAATGAGTGGGACTACATCAAACTAAAAAGATTCTGTGCAGCAAAAGAAAGTGCCAACAAAGCAAAACGGCAACCAACCAAACGGGAGACGACATTTGCAAACAATGGCTCCAACAAGGGGTTAATATCCAAAGTACATCAAGAACTTACACAACTAAATACCAAACGATCCAATTAAAACTTGGGCAGAAAACCTGAACTGGCACTTCTTTCATAAATACATACAAATAGCCAACAGATATATGAAAAGCTGCTCGACTTCACTAGCTACTAGAGAAATGCAAATCAAAACTACCATGAGGTACCACCTCACACCTGTTAGAATGGCTGTCATCAACACGTAAGTCATGACAACTGTTGGAGAGGCTGTGGAGAACAGGGAACCCTTACACACTGCTGGCGGGCACGCGGGCTGGTGCAGCCACTGTGGACAACAGTGGAGGCTCCTCAAAATATTAAGAATAGAGTTACCATAGGACCTAGCCATCCTGCTTCTGGGCATCTACCCCAAAAAAACTGAAAACAGTTATTTGCAAAGACGTGAGCACCCCTATGTTCATTGCAGCACGGTTCACAGTGGCCAAGATAGGGACAACCAGTGTCCTTCGATAGAGGACTGGACAAAGACGACGTGGTACATTTATACAATGGAATGCTTACTCAGCCATAGGAAAAGATGAGATACTGCCATTTGTGACAATTTGTGGTGGACGTTGAGAATATTATGCTATGAAATGTCAGTCAGAAAAAGCTAAAAACCATATGATTTCACTCAATATGTGGGACATAAAACTGAAACCCATATATGGATAACAGTATGGTGCTCACCAGTGGGAAGGGGTGGGGGGCAGTAAAGGAGAAAGGGGGCCAAGTACATGGTGACAGAAGATGATCTGACTTTGGGTGGTGGGCACACAGCACAGTATCAGATCATGTAACACAGAAATGTACACTTGAAACCTATATGATCTTGTCGACCAATGTCATCCCATGACAGGCAATTTAATGTTACCTGTTAAATAAATAAAGAAGACATCATAAGGAGATGTGATGATTAAATGACTACACTATAAATGAAGATTTAAAACGACATTCTGTATTCCAAATTCTAAGTTACGATTTTTATATGACCTAAATTCGAAACTTCAGTAGGGACTGTGTTAAAAATTTCCAGCTTTATTACTCTATGCTCAGAGAATGTGTTTTGAATAACTTCTACTTAGGTTGCTTGACCATTTCCTTGAAGCTTTACAGTCATTTTTACTAAATCTTTCATGGCCGAGGTCTCTGCTTTCGTTGCTCGCTCCGTAGGAAAAGGCAGCAGCCCCGGAAATTGCACAGTGACGTTAGGGACTCAGAGAGCAGAGACAGCAACCGCAAGACAGAGCGCACCCTCACTGGAAAGGCCTCGCGGTCCCTCTGTCCTTCGGGTCTAGCATCTCGCTTTTCCTTGATGAGGTATGTCTGTCTGCTCACTACAGGAAGCTCTTATTCCCCACACAACCAACAGCCCAGCCGTTCTCTTTGTATACGGCCATCTCGTGCAGGCCGGCGTGACTGCCCTCAGCCTGCTCCAGCGCCCCTGGCGTTCTGCCACACCTGCGGGGCTTGTCCAAAGGCAGTCCTCTGTCTTCTAACAACAAATCAACCCACAAATATTTATCAAACTTCTAACGTGTGCCGGGCACTGAATAAATGTCTCAGTGGGTCCAAGCAGACAAAAGAGAGGGACTGACTTAAATTCCACAGCTTCAAGACAGCCACAAGCAAGGGCGCCGCTGGCCCTGGGTGGTGGTGCGACCACCTTGCAGTCACGGGGGAGTCAACCTGAGAAGAGCAGCGCCCAGCACGGAGGGCGGAGCCCACCGGGGAGGCTCCTCGGCAAAGGCTGCTCCCGTGAGAACGCCGAGGCGCTGCTGGCCTCGTTCTCGTTTCATCACAAGTGCACATCGCCTTTCCAGAGGCTACAGCATGTTCTCACAGTTCATTTGCACTGTAATATTTTCTAAGATGTTTCAATGTCATTGGCTTAGAATATAAATGTGAGTTTTCAGAGATTAACTCATCTCTCAATACTTCCACAGTGTTTTTACTTGATATTTTTCGTTAAACCTGCTATAGTCTCTGCAACTTTATTAACAGCCAATAAATAGTTATTGGAAATCCCACATTGTCTTTGTACCTACATAGATAAAAAGTACACTTCATCTGAAACCATTATTTAAATTTAACTTTATTTTATCCTAAAATAAAATTTATTTATAGGATATTTTCTTATATGTAAGGACAGATTATTGGCTTTAAAAGGAGGAGTTTAGTTAGCTCATTTCCTCAACCTACAGCTCCATTATTTATGTCTAAAGATACTGAAAAAGATTAAACTGACCTATCAGAAGACTCTGACTCATGGACGGGAGGAGTCCATGCCAAAGAAAACAGGCTAAGCTGCGAATGAGAAACAAAACTAGGACAGAAAGCCGCTCCCTCGGCTTCAGCAATCCACTTAATCCTGTCCCCAACTTCGAACAGGGCTGCAGCCCCAGATGAGTGGCAAGGCTACTTCGAGGCCAATCATTCAGTGGACAAAGGAAAAAGACCTGAATGTCTGAAATGCTAACATCGGGCACTCATTAAAAGCCTGATATTGTTATGATTTTTCAAACAAGTGTCAGACCACTGGCTGCAGGGCAAGTCACCATCCCCGCCTTACCACAGAAACACAGCAGCTGAGACAGTGGTGCAGCTGGCACCGCCACATGCCCGCCGCGGGAGGAGTCAGTAGAGAACTCTCGATGCTGTCACTTCTTGAATGACAGAGTAACCCATGGGAGACTTAGTTGCAGACATAAAGATTGAATTAATATCTGCAAAACTGTAGTTCTGCCTCATAATGAATGAATCTACAGGTGTGTCTAGAGTCATCATACTTATTATATTTGAAATTAGTACATAACCACCATTAAAGATCTTTTATGTAAATATTGAGCTACAGAGATGTGTGGTGCTGAAATATTCAGGGTTAACTTTCCAGGCATTGCAGTTTGGGAACAAGGGTGCTGCCGCTTGTTTTGGTACAGCTGCTGGTGGTTGGCACCAGTCAAGGCGATGGCCCCCAGCTGCACCGGCAGCCGCGCTCTTCACCCCCGCACTGGCAAAAGCTGCAAAGGCATCTTTCACGTAAATGTCAGGCAACAAGCACAAGCCCTGCTAAAATATTCTACGTGTTGCAAGACATTCTTTAATCTCTTGCACGCTTCCAGGATAAAACACCAGTTTCTCTCAAGGTGTCCCTGAAGAAGCAGCCCCTCACTGCTGAACTTGGTCATGGGCCATCAAGGCAAGAGATCACCAAGGGTGGCCAAGGGATCAACTCGGGACCGAGCATGTCGTCCCCACCCCTGTATGTAACGTAGTCTTCCTCGTCACTGATATTGGGTTGGCCAAAAAGTTTGTTTGGTTTTTCCTGCAATACAGCTCCAGTAGTACTTAGCTTTCTTTAATTTCATTCAAAACAATTTCGTTAGACTGCATCAGGGAGTTTTTGTGTAGCCATGTTAATACTGAAGGTGGAAGAAAATAAGCAACATTTTTGGCATATTATGCTTCATTATTTCAAGAAAGGTGAAAACGCAACTGAAATCCACAAAAAAGATGTGTGCAGTGTATGAAAAAGGTGCTGAGACAAATCGAACGTGTCAAAAGTGGTTTGTGAAGTTTCCTGCTGGAGATTTCTTGCTGGACTGTCTGCCCCACAGTCAAGAAGACCAGTTGAAGTTGACAACAATCTAATCGTTAATTGAGAACGATTAATGTTCTACAACATGGGAGACAGCGGATGTACTCAAAATATCCAAATCAATAAAGTTACTGGTGAAAATGAAAAATGTGTTTTCACAAATGGTTTTATCTTATGGAAAAAACCAAGTGGATTTTCTGGCCAAGCCAGTAATTTGGAACTCTAATCCACTGAAGGTTTGCAACTTCCAGGGAAAGCTGGTGGTCCACTGTGGCTAGTTTCAGTCGATTTCAGCTCTCAGCACAGGGGCAGCTGCCACCCTCCACCCCAGCCACACGGCCAGCCACTGTGCACCTGTTCCTGGAGAAGTTTGCACACAGCTCGGAGGCGTCAGGGTGGGCAAAAATAGGTCCTGTCTTCCAAATACTGGGGATCTATACCCTGAGCGCTGATGGCTATTTGATTTCAGAGGTGCAGGTACGGAGGTGGGGGATACTGCTGTACTTCCCCTATTACGGCGAGGCGCTCCCTTCCAACTACAGAGACTTCTAGGGCGCTTAATGGGCTGCTCCTACTTTACCCCCCTTCATTCTTCTTTCTCTCCTCTTGGAGTCAGGCATCACAGTGAAGACTTCAAAAGCAACTGCATTTATTGTGCATGCACAGGGAAAGACAACAGGCCCAGAAAACCCAAGAACACTTCAAGTTCACGCCTTAGGCTGATCCTAGACACAGAGGCGGCTCACAACAATCACAAACAAAGAAACAAAGTACCTCAAAACCTGGAGATGGAGGTGAACCTGACTTGCAGTTATCTATTACATTCAAATATCCAATTTTAAACAAACAAAATCATAAGGCATACAAAGCAACAGTGAAGTATAGGTCATTCAGAGGAAAAAACAAATCAATAGTAACTGTCCCTAAAGGCCTATCTGCAGACAAAGGTTTCCGCAGGCTTCGCGACGCTCCAAGTGAGCAGGGCCTGGAGCCTGCGGGCCAGCGGCAGGTGGGGCGCAGCGCACGGGGGACGTCTTCGGAGGAGAGAGCGAGGTACGGCGGAGCGCTTCGTAAGTAACATCTGGAAGCTCCCCAAGCTGGGCGAAAGGTATGGATATAAACAATTTCCAAATAATATATTTTCAAAAGGATATCTACGAGATGCATCATATGCTAACTTTCAAAAGATGAAGAGAGAATCTTAAAAGCAGCAACAGAGAGGCAGCTCACTGGCTGCAGTAAGATAATATGCAGAATCCCCAGTAAGATAGTAAGTAGGTTTCTCATTAGAAAATTGGAAGCCAATATATGCAAAGTGGTAAAAGTCAACCAAGAATTGTATATTCAGTGAAACTATCATTCACACATTCAAAGTGTTAAAAAATAAAAGCCAACAAAGAATCCTATATCCAGTGAAACTATCATTCACAAGTACAGAAATAGTAAGATATTCCCAGATAAACTAAAGCTGAGGAAGTGTATTACCATTAGAACTGACCTGCAAGAAATGTTAAAGGATGCCCTAAAAGTAGAAATGAAAGGACACTAGACAGTCATTCAAAGCTGTGTGATGAAATAGACTTCGGTACAGGTAAACAGATGTGTAATTATAAAGCTAGTATTATTTTAACAACAGTTCACAACTCCACTTTGTTTTCTTTTTTTGCTTTCTACATGCTTTAAGAAACTAATACTGTTTTTAAAAAATTACTAGTCTACAAGTTAGTATTACTGCAACTTTGGTTTGTAACTCCACATTTCGTTTTCTACATAAACTAAGAGACTAATGCATTTAAAAGAATTACTCCGTTATGTTTGGGGACACACAATATATAAAGATATAATTTTGTGACATAAAAATACTGAAAAGGGAAGGGATAGAGCTAAAGCAGCAGAGTTTTTACATGTTACTAAAGTTAAGCTGTTTTAAGTTTAAGTGCTATAACTCTAAGATGTTAAATGTAATCTGTCTGGTAACCACACACACACACACACACACACACACACGCAAGGAAGTAAGAAAGGAATTTAAATGTAGCACAACAAAAATTAACTGAACATAAAAGAAGACAATAATGCAGAAAATGAAAGACAAAAAAAAACCAAAACCTGTAAGATATATGGAAAACAATCGGCAAAACAGAAGTTCCGCCTTAACAGTAATTAATTAAACATAAATGGTTTAAATGCTCTAATCAAAGGAGAGATATAGGCAAATGATTGAAAAAAAAACCCAAACATGATGCACCTATATGCTATCTATAAGAGGCTCACTTTAGAGCCCAAAACACAAACAGGTTAAAAGTGAAAGGTCAGAAAAAGATAAACCATGCAAATAATAAACAAAAGAGAGCAGAAGTGGTTATACTAATTTCAGACAGAACAGACTCCAAATCAAGAAAGGTTACAAGGCACAAAGAAGAATGTTATAAAGTAATAAAATGTTTCATATGGAAACAAAATATAATAAAGATTTACCCACCTAATAACAGAGTATCAAAATACATGAAGCAAAAAGGAACAGAATTAAAGAGACAGGCAGTTCTAAAACAACACACACTTCAATGCCCCACTCTCAATAACATGGACAAAAGAGAGGGGCCCTGTAACCAGCCTGACAGACAGGAACCTGACAAGGTGATCCAATCATAAATTCCTACCTGGTCAGGTGACGGTGGATAGTCACACCCAGGCATATGACTTATTTACCAAAAAGCCCACCCACTGCTCCAGTACAGAGCTTAACACGGCCAGACAATCCATTTTCAGACCCTGGGAGGCACTATGACCCTCAAGGGCTCGCCTCAAAGGAGCTATAACCTTGTTAACGATTCTACAACTCAATCAGAAAGACTTCCCCACCTTGTTTTCTCCCCCCTTCATTATATCTTCCTTAAGTTCCCTCCTGAACTCCAAATATATAAAAGAAATTGCAAAACCGTCATCTTCGGGAGAATTTTCTCAGTCTGTTGAGATCTTGCTTCCAGGTATATCCAGCAACTGTTTGAGCCAAACTGATGGAGGACACAAATGCTGGAAAAATTTTTAGTTTCAGATAATAGTTAATAAGCTTAGTGATCAATGCAGTAAGAAGCTATTGTGTCAGGAACGGAAGGTATGACCCACCCCGACTCCAGGAGACCCTAAGCAGTTCCACCTCTGTGTCCCAGGAGGACTGCAAGCCATCAAGATGGTATCTGAGCCACTGTGCTCCAGGGTGAGACACCCACCACCCAGGACAAGATAAACTCCATCACCCAGGGCACAGAGGAAAGAATGCTGCAGCTGTTATCTGATTAACTTTTCCCCTGAATTCCAAACCCCTTCCCTACACTTTTCTTCCCCTTATAAAAAGGGTCGGTTTAAAATGGAATGTATGACGGTCCCTTAGGGTACAAATAGCCCTCTTCTCAGACCCCCGCCACCTGAATGAAGCTCCCATAACAGATTCAATCAATCCCGGTCTCTGCTCGTTGGGTCTGGTGGTGACAAGCCCATTATTTTCCAGTTCCAAAATAAACTCTAATAAACTCCTACAAAAAACTCTTTAGAGGTTTGGACAGTCTTATATCGACAAATGGATAGAACAAATCAGACAGAAAATAAGTAAGAAAATAGAGGATTTGAAGAACATAATAAACCAATGAACTCTAACACAAATATACAAAGCACTCAACAACAGAACACACATTTTTCTCAAGAACAAAGGGGACATTTTTACAGGACAGGTCATGTGTTAGACCACAATTTAAGTCTCAATATATTTAAAAAGACAGATTTAATACAACATATCTTCTGTAATCACAATGAGATGGATTTAAAATCAGTAACAAAAGAAAATCTGGAAAATTCTCAAATTTGTGGAAATTAAGTAACACACTCTTAAACCACAAATGGTTCAAAGGAAAAAAGGTACAACTGAAATTAGAAAACACTTAGAGATGGATGAAAGCAAAAACACAACCTATCAAAACGTATGGGACACAATGAAAGAAGTGGTAAGGGGGAGATTTATTGCTATAAATGCTTGCATTAAAAATAAGGGTCTCAAAACAACTCGACTTTACAAATAAAGCAACTATAAAATGAAGAACTAAGCCTCAAACCTGCAAAAGGAGGACTATAATAAAGAGTTGAGCAGAGATAAATATAATAAAATACAGAAAACAATAAGCAATGAAACCAGAAGTTGGGTTTTTGAAAGGATCAACAAAATTAACAAAATTGACAAAACCTAGATAATTGGGCTTAAAAAAAGAATACTCCAACTGCTAAAGTCAAAAATAAAAGTGGCGTCATTACTACTGCTTCTACAGCAGTAAAAAGAATTACAAGAGAGCATTATGAACAACTGTACACTATCAAATTAGATCACTGAGATGAAACATCACACTCAATGGTGAAATAGGGAAGCTTTTCCTCTAAGGCCAGGAAAAGGCAAGGATGCTCACTTCCAACACTTCTATTCAACATACAGCATGGGAAGTTCTAGCCATAGTAATTAGTCAAGAAAAATAAATAAATAAATAGAAGTCAACCAAATTGGAAAGAAGTAATAGAATTATTTGTAGACGATATGATCTCATATGTAAAAACCGTAAATTTTCACACTCAAAGAAAAAAAATTAATTCAACAATGAGAATGTATGAAACAAAGCAGCAAGATAAAAAGCCAGCACACACAAAAAAATACAGATCAGCTGCATTTCTATACACTAACAACAAACAATTCAAAAGGGAAAGTAAGAAAAAATTTCATTTAAAACAGCATCAAAAAAAAATATTTGGGAATTAACCACGGAGGTGAAAGACTTGTACAATAAAAACTACAAAATATTGATGAAAGAGATTAAGCAAGGCATAAAAAAAGAAAGCACCTCCCACATTCACAGATTAGAAGACAATACTGTAATGATGTGAAGACTAAAGTGATCTAGAGAGTCCGTGCGATCCCCATCTAAATCCCAAACGCAAATTCTGCAGGTACAGAAACGCCTATTCTAAATTCATATGGAATCTCAAGAGACCCCAAATAACCAAGCAATCTTAAAAAAATAACAAGCTGGAGAATTCACGCTTCCTTATTTGAAAACTATGAAACTACAGTAAACACCAGGATTTATGTGGCACTCACATAAAGACATACGTAAGTCAACAGAATAAAACAGCCCACACAAACTTTGGCAGATATGGTCAAGTGATTTTTGACAAGGGTCATAAGACTAGTCCAGGAGAAAGAAGAGTCTTTTCAACAAATGGTGTTGGAAAAACTGGATATTTGCCCTGGCAGGGTGGCTCTGTTGGCTGGAGTGTTGTCCTATACTCCAAAGGCTGTGGGTTCCTTTCCCGGTCAGGGCACAGCCTAGGTTGCAGGTTCAATCCCAGGTCAGGGTGTGTACGATAGGCCACTGATTGATGTTTCTCACATCAATGTCTCTCTCTCTTTCTCCCTTCCTCTCTCTCTAAAATCAATCAACATATCCTTGGGTGACGATTAGGAAGGAAGAAATGGAGGGAAGGAGGGAGGGGAGGGAAGGGAGGGAAGGGCTGGATATTTTTTAGTTTTCAAAGGTAGAAAATGTTGACACCTGTTACAACATGCAAAAGAATGAAGCTGGGATAGGTAAACATGGCTCACACCTCCTTGCACAATCACATCAAACTTACAATGAAACTACAGAATAA